>JAWWEV010037315.1:0-30124 GCA_035583235.1 Hafferia zeledoni | reverse complement strand
TGATCTGGTAAAGGGACTGGAGTTGGACCAAGGGTTGGACTTGATGATCTCAGAGGTCTTTTCCAACCCAACTGATTGTATGATTCTGTGAAAGGGCATTGCTGAACGAGGCACTCGGGGCTGTGATCAGCTGCTCAGGGCTAACCCTCTGCAGAAGGAGAGGCCAAGGCTCTGCATCTGAAGATGCCAATGCCGCTCTGGGTGCCTGGTGTGGAAGCTGAGGGGCAGGGAAAGCTGCACAGTGGGATCACTGCCTCAGCAGTGGGGAGAGGTACAGAATGTGAAGGAGACAGGGAACACCCCCCACACCTGCAGCAGTGAAGCTGCAGAGCAGCCTGTGCTCTCCCTGTAGCCCTTGCCTGGGGGAATGGGTGGGGTGGAAGGCAGGGTGTGCCCCCACTGCACTGTGCCAGTCCTGCAGCAAGGGCTGTGGAGTCAGACACTGTGTTTTTCAGCTATTGCAGTGAGGCTGTGCCAAGCTTGGTACAATTTCACATCTGTGAGCTAGTGCAGTTCAGTACCTGCAGCAGCTGGAGCAAATTGGAAATTATTTGAGACAGACAGTGGACATTTCAAGCTTGAATAAATATTGGATGCTTTATAGAGAATAATTCAGCTATACAGATTCTGAAATGAAAGTGTTCTATGAATTGGAGATAATGGGACAAGTGAGATGTATCAGAGTACTTGTAACAGTTTTGTCCAGTTTGGCATTTATATCTTGACAACAAGCATTTGGCACTACTGTTTATAAATAACCAAGGTCTGAAAAACTTACCTATATGGGTTGGCATCTTCAGAAAAACGTTTATACCTCGGTAATCACTCAGACATGGAAGATACAAACTCAATATACAATTTCATTTTCTCTGTATCTTTTACATTAATTTATCAGAAGAAAATAACCTCTCATCCACTTCCAATGTCTGCTTTGAACTCTAAAAAACTCGGCTGTTCACCTCAGACCCGTATCTGTGCTTCTCTGACAACTTTGCAAAGAGTCTGTAGTTTCTGGGTCACTCCTCCAGGAGCTGGAAGATGACTGGGAGCACCGTTCAGCTGGTGAGAAGAGCAAGGCAGGGCCAGGTGGAGCATCCTGCATGGGATGATGTACAGCAGGTCCCTGGCAGAACCTGGAACAAAATGTACCTGCCTTCGCTGGCAGATCTCTGTGGCATTTGAAACATTACAGATTAACATGACTGACAGTTGAAATAATCATAGCCTTAAAAATGTTTCCTCTGGTATGATGTCATGGACAACATCTCCTGAAAATTCTTCCTGGAAAAGGACATGGTTGATTAAAGTTTATGAGGGATTTGCAAAATACCTGCAGTGATATATTGCTTCCAAAGCAAAAAAACGAATCATGGGGAAGGGACTTAGTTGCATAAATTCTTGACTCCGCCTGAAATGGGTTGAAAAAACTTGGGGGTGGATGCTGTAGATGAGAGCAGTTTCTAGTTTAAGGTGTTTTTCTTTCTATGTGCTCCAGTTTGGGGACCACTGAAGTGCCCTTCAGACTACAGAGAGCTTTGCTGCTCTGTTAAATGGACTTTCCTTGAGATTTGTTGGCTGAGCAGTGAAGAAGCCCTCATAGCATGAGTAGCTGGCCCATTAATCACATCCCTGGAGCGTGTACCTTGAGTTTGGGGAGACATGTTAATGTTAATCATCTGCCGTTTTTCATTATGATAAATAAACTCCCTCTGCATGCAGGGCTTATCTGAAGAGTGAGTGTCTGAAGGAAAGCATCCCTTCAGTGTTCCACATTTATTCTCTCTCACTAGTTCCCAGATAAGAATCCGTTGAATTACAAAAAAGTGACATTGTGTTATAACTGTGAGCTTCCCCTGACCCTGGGAATCAGTCTCTGGGCTTTCAGCATCGTGGATTAATGAACACAACGAGGACTGGGGCAGGAGCACTGATGATTCTGATAATCATCTGTCATGGATTAGGAATGGTACTCCCCAGTTCAGTGTCCCCTCTGGGACTCTCCACACTACACTGGCTCCCTCTCCCCCTCCAGCTGGAGGCTCGAAAGGCAAACATTGCATGCTCAGATAAGAACAATTTACTGGAAATAGCAATGAGATAAGAAATGAACAGTAACAGCAACAACATTAATAACAAAGGATATAAGAAAAGGAATTACTCACATGGACAAACACTCCTGATAACAGGCAAGCATGTGTGCTACAATTTGATATAAAATGCTGTAGGGGAGCACCTGAGAGGATCCTTATCCAGAAAAGCAGAGGAGAATGTGCCTGACTGAGCTGGTTCTGGTACTCATAATACTGACTTGGAGCTGAAACGAGCTGTTTTGTTGAGCAGAAGTCTGTAAGAGTGTTTTTTAGTGCTATTTGCAGCTGCAGGAATGTTATCATGTTGTATGGAAAATAGCTAAGTGGGTATTAGACAGATTGGAATCCTGTCAGTGCTGCATAATATACTGTACAATAACTTGCAGCTACTTTTCAACAGATGACCACACCTTGCTATGCTTTTGAAGCATTAACTCCTTTTAAGAAACAATAATCAAAGGAGAAAAACCTGCATGTCTGTAAAAAATGCTGGGTTGGGTCTCAGGAGAACTGAATTCTTCTCATACCAATACTCTCCTTCCCTTTCTCTTTCCTGAAAGCAAAGACCATTCTTTGTAAACCATTTAGCCACATATCAAGGAAAAGTGGTTTTTAAGGGCTCATGAATTAAGACTGCTGGAATTTGCAGTTTCTTAACTTGAATGCAATGAATATTTAGTGAATACTTAAGATATGTCAGTCCAGTCGTGGTTTCAATAGTCTCACATTCATCATATGCTGTTCACAGCACAGAATCACAGCCTTCTGTGTAATAGGAATAAAATGTGCTGCTTCTCTCTAGCAGATAATTCTGCAACAGCTAGCTAAGAATTATGATTGCCAGCTACTAATAAACTGGTTTGACAAAGATAACACTTCAATTTCTTAGCAGAATTGAGAAAAAAAAGAAAGAAAATAACCAACTGCCTTTGCGTTTAACCTGTAGCACAGGATGACAGGCCAGACTGCAGTGTAAAATCCCGACTTTTTTCAGTTCCAGGAGAATTGGATTCCTTGCACCATGGCCAGGTGTGTTGTTGCTGAACTATCTGATCATGTAAGTTCCTGTGAACCTGTTAGATCCCACTGAGAAGCACCATCTTGCAGAAGGAAAAAGGGAAATCTCACACAAGGAAATTTCCTTGGCTACTCATTCTGTGCTAGACATGAGATCAAAGGGTCTTATGGAGTGAAGCTGCTTTGCAGAGCAGAACTGGGGTGGTAGTTCAGGAGCTGCCATGTCCATACTGAGACACAGAGCAGGTGAAAGGAGAGAGAGCAGCCAGGTGGGGAGGAGGAGGGGCTGGAGGTGACCATCCCTCTGAGAGGGACAGAAGTCCTGGGGAAGGGGGAGCCTTCCTGCAACATCAGCTTCAGAAAAGACTGGCTCTTGTTCTGTGGCAAACCCAGCATCTTATTTCCTCTCAGCATCAGTAAACAATTGCCTTTGTAAATAATCTTTGTAAATCAAACTTCTTTAAGCTAAAATTATTTCCTTGGGAAATTTCTGGTTGGCTGCAATAACTTCAAACTCTAACCACATGCTGAGGGAAAAACAATCAAAATATTGGAAATATGAAAATGCATTGCAGGTCCTTTCTTCCCCATTACTCAAATATGTTTTGCTTTCTTCACTGGAAGTGCAATTCTCTATAATAAGTCTGTGATCATAGACCCATTTAATTAGTGTGACAGTGCCTTGATTTTAATATACTGTGGGAAACTTTAAATAGGATTGAAATTTATTTTCTGCTTTTAAAAAATAAAACATTAGATTATAAAAACTTGTTTACCCTATGGAGCAAATGAGTAGATTTTAGAGTTACAATACTTCTGAAAAGCATATAACAGAATTTTACCCTTAATCAGCAAAAGTCTGCAATGTTTGGACAGTCCATATATGAAACTCACTGCAGATTTTTAATGCAGTGTCAGTTATGACACTGAAATGCGAAGTTGCTGTGGTGGCATCACCCTGTGGCTGACATGGGGAGAGTTCAGTGAGTTTACTGGGAGCAACTGGACTGCAGGATAAGAAAGAAATCCGTGCCAGGTGACTTCTGTAGAGTGGGCCTTTATAAGCATAAAAGTGTTGTCTGTGCTGCTCTGACTCCGCATGGGATGTTTCTGCTGTCATTGAAATGGAGCACAGATATCAACATCCTACAGCAGTGGCAAATGGAAACTAACCCCTTTTTAAAAGCAAAATTTTTTAGAATTAGAGTTTCTCATAAAATATGAGAATTACATATTTAAAACAAACAAAAAACCCCACCCCAAAACAAAAGCCCCAGGAGGAAGACTGTACCACAGCAGGAAAGCTTTGATTTATGGGAGATTTATGTCAGGGTTTGGTTGGGGCTTTTTTAAGTAATTGTGCAGCACAAAACTGCATTAATGTGCTTAATGCCAAAGTAATAATCTGACAGTTTGAATTACTCTAAGTAAAAATAAGGAGTAGATCAATACTTTAAAATAGTAAATGAAGCAATTTGTTTATTTTAAGATGGATTAGGTAGTTAAAGATGTGTAAAATCTTCTCCAGGAGTTCTGCATCTGCTTAACTTCAGATAATTAAGGGAATTAATTTAAGTGAAATGAGTCCTTAATCAGTAATGCAAGGAGTCTAAATTAATCAGGCTTTAAATCCCTACTTGATGATGCTTTGATCTACAGTAAATGTTGATGTAGACACTCATTGTCCAATCCCAAGAAAAAGATTTAGTAGCTTTCTGTATGACAGCAAAGCTGCAGTACTGCAGGGTTGCCCATAAGCAGGGGATGTTGCATTTAAGGGGGAAAAAAAGATCAAAGTGATGTCTAGAAATAGGAAAAGTATAAATGTGCAGTGCACCCACCATAACAGACCCCTTTTCTCCTTTATATGACCCCTAAACATGCCCATAATAGAAATGAACTTACTAACAGGACTGGAATTCCATAAGATAACTTGAGGAGTTTCATGAAATGAGGGAGCTGGGGGTGTTCAGCCTGTAGAAAAGGAGGCCCAGGAGGAACCTTATCACTCTCCACAGCTCCCTGAAGGGAGGGTTTACACAGGTAGTGGTCAGTCTTTTCCACCAGGTAACAAGTGATAAGGCAAGAGGAAGTTGCTCCAAGGGAGGTCTAGATAATCTTAAAAATTTCTTCCCAGAGCAGGTGATCAGGTGTTGGAACAGGCTGCCCAGGGAAGGGGTGGGATTACCATCCCTCCAAGTGTTCAAAAAACTGTGCTGCTTATGGCCATGGTTTGATGGTGGGTCTGGCAGTGCTGGTGATGATCTTAGAGGCCTTTTCCAACTTTAATGATTGTATGATTCTATCATGTTTAGAAAGGGAGTTTGTTGTATTTACTGCACTACTTGTATCTATTCCTTTCATTAGTCTCACTAAATCAAAATAATAATCCCTATTCCTGCCTCCCTGTATCCTGGCAAGCAGCTTTTGTTTGCAGGTAATTTCCAAGCTGTTTCTGAAGATCTAAGTTGCTGTTGTAGCTTGTCTGCAATTCCTGCCACAGCTCAGGCTTTGCTGGTGAGCCCAGGCTGCCTGTTCTGTGTCCCAACAGCAATTCCTCCCAGAGGGAAGGAGTTACCGTTACACAAGATGTTACAGCAGCACCTCGAGCATCTCATTCCAAAGGTGTATCTGGGTCACTCAGTTCTTTATTTTGCCACTCAAGATGACAAAACATAAGAAGTTTGAAAAGGTCTCTCTGGCTGAGACCGGGTCTGTCAGCTGATGGAAATGCACAGCAGAGGGAAAGGTGATGCATTTCAGCAAAGGACTTTTCTTCTCCGAGCAGACGCAAAGTGGCTGCCACGAGGAGCGGCTCAGATGGGGTTCAAACAGTGGAGCAAGTCAGTTCAGTGTATGATGCTTCCTGTGCAGCCCCTCTGACAGTTCAAATCCTTCTTATTTAAGCAACTAAATCTGGATTATGCTTCTTATTTCTGGAAAGCAAGTGTTGAAATTTTTGCCATCGTGACTAACTTAAAGGCATTCTAAGCTGCTTTTTCTTTCATGCTGCCAAACCTGACATTCTGCTTTTGAAATATCTTCTTTTTTATCAAAGTGGTAGAAACAGTTGAGGGGGAAAAGCCTCTACAAGGAAGAACTACTTTTTAAAATTTATATGCATTAGAAATGCACTAATTAATTGGCATGAGAGAAATGGTTGCATACACACACAAAAAAAAGACTTAATTTAAATGTGTGATAAAGTGGTCTTTGCATAAGAAACTTTAGATGTTTTTATTCATTTCATAAGGATCAAAGGAACAGTGAGACTTCCACATGCCTGTGAAGAGTTTTCAGAATAAATTGAAGAACGTACTGCCACTCAGAAGGACTTTCCACTTTGCCCATTAGAGGAATTTTGCCTCTTGCTTATTAAAATTCCTTTGAGTTTCAAAATCTATTTGTCATTGTCATCACTGGCAGACATAATTCCTATGGTAAAACATTGCTTTTTGTTCAGGGCATTAACTGGACTACTTAAAAAAATAATTTTTACTAGTACAAGTGTGGATTAGCTGCTTTGGGAGACAGACTAGGAAATGGAAGCCTGTGAATTAGACAGGTACTACTGCATGTTTAGTACCTTTACTCGTGTGCCTCATTAAGATACAGAAGAGTTGAGTATTTGCTACTTTGAACTGTTACTTGTGGGTTGGCACAGAACCACCAGAGGGTCCTTAAGGGACAGACATTATGGATTTTCAAAATTGCAAGTCAGTCCTGTGAAATGAAGGAACTGTGACTAGATCTAAACCATTTTTCCCCCTGTCTTGGTCTTTGGGAAAGTCAACCAGAGAAAAAGCCAATAGCAAAACCAAGATAAAATTCCTCTGACAGATTCTTGGCTAGAGATGGATCTCTCTGCATACATTCACTGGCACAGAGTTCACAGTTGTGCTAAGACTCTGTATTCCTCTCTTGGTTCCAGAAATGTGTAACAAAAAGAAGTGGAGAATTTTCTTCCTGTCTTTATTGCTGGCCTGGAAGCCACAGCTGTGTTCATCCTCTTCCTCTGTGCAACCCTAGAACAGTTTGGCGTGAGAGGGACCTTAAAGCCCACCGAGTTCCAACCACCAGCCATGGCCAGGGACACTCTCCACCAGCCCAGGTTGCTCAATGCCACACACAGCCTGGCCTTGAACACTTCCAGGGACAGGGAATCCAAAACTTCCCTGGGCAACCTGTGCCAGTGTCAGTGACAGTCATGGGACTCTTCATTTGCCTTGTAGCCTGTGTGAGGATGTGTCTGACAATAACTGGTACAGGATTCCTGTGAATAGCAACACACAGTGCTGTGGCTGCAGTAAATGCCAAGCATGGGGATGGGAGAGGAGACTTCCTTGGGAGCCCCCAGGTTGGTATCTCTGAGGCTTTGAAGCTGAGGTTAAACATTTGTAAGGAAGTCCTGTAATGTATTAATGAGTTTTTTTCAGCCAGTGAATTGTACTGGAGAGAAGACAGCAGGAATATGAAGAGAACTTGGAGCTTTAGAGGTGTTAGGCCAGTGCTATGTAAACTCTTGCCTGGCATATAGAAAAATACTTTGCTTTTCATATTCTTAATGCTTGGGTTTGGGTTTTTGTTGTTGTTTTTTTTTTTAAAAAAGCTTGCCTATAAAGTTCTCTGCTTCAGTGGTTCGAGTTTTTAGTATATATCACCAGCAACTTACCTGGTGTACCTGACATAATTAAATTTCATGTTAAGTGCTTTTACTTTAGTGTTAGAAATAAACCCCATCTATTTCCTCTCAAAAATATAAATGTATGCTCTAGAGTTCAATTTCCTTGCTTTTATATCAGATGGACACTGCTTCAGAAGAGGTGAGAAACTTTGCACGTTCACACTGTGAGTGAGAATTGTTGGAGAATACATGGCAGGGCTCCCCCTCTGCCTGCCCACAGACAAGGTGTTTTCAAGTTGTGTCTGAATCCCTTCCAGTGGCAGAACTTCCACTGACTTGAGATGGGTGCAGGGTGAGCCTCAGCAGTGCCAAGTGCAGTTGGGAATGATAAACAGGGAAATGCAGTCTTGTTAGACAGTTTGGAATTATTTTTGTAGATTTTCAGAAAACAGCTTGGTCTCAGGTATCTTTTGGAGTGCAGCAGAGGCAGAGTAAGAGATTGCTGAGAGCTACTCAATGCTGGGAAAGTTGTGCCAGTCTGATCTGATCATGTCTCATTAGAAGGGGAAAGGAAAGGGGATTATTGATATTGCTTTTCTTGGCTTCGGGATTAGAACTCTGAAATGCTGATGCAAAAGCAGAAGTGAAACCCCAGTGCTGTGGAGTCCTGGTACCATATCATCAGTTTGGGGCAGTCAGGCAGATGGGAAACAGGTGTGTGCTCCCTCTTCTCTGACAGTTATATAGAAAGAACCACCTCCTCAGCAGGGAGCTTTCACCTTTTACAGATAGTTTTCACTTTTCTGGGGTTTTGTTTATTTGTTTGGGTTTGTTTTTTAATTTTGTTTCTCTTATTCTAAAGGTCATGTCCCATGGCACAAAAGCAAGAGAGGAGGAGAGAATTTCCCTTGGTGCCAGGAGGAGCAGAAGAACAGAGAGACAAGTAAGTTCCCAGCCCTGGTGCAGCTTTGGTGCAGCAACCCTGTTGTCATACAAATCCAACTGCTGCACAACTATAGGAGTTGTAATTTTGTCCTTGAAAATACTGGCTGCACTGAAAACTTTGTTCCATTTGAGTCTGAATTTATTACCTTAATTATTTTCTTCATTATTTCGATCTGCAAACGAGCAGTGCAAAAGAAAGCCTGGCCCATATTATTTTTCTCCTTGAAAGAAGTAAGGTCTAAAATGATGTTGCCTTTTCCTCAGACATTCAGCTACAAAACATTTACATAAAACTGTTATGCTTTATGCTGCTACATTAGCTCAGCTCTCTTCAGGATCAAGACCCTGTTTGAAAGGCAGAATTTCAAATATTCTTTCTCATCATTTCTTTGCATTTGTGCATGTGTTTTTATTCCACAAGGGTCTTGCTTTTATTGTGTTTTATGTGAATCTTGATCTTTAGATGCTACAGCATTTTCCCTCTGACTGTTGAAAGAGATTTAAATTAAACAGAGGATGTTTTTGTGGGTGATTGTGACATTTCTATTTTTGCATTTTTCAGCCAATTAAGTGTGAGAATGAAAACTGCAGTTCACAAACACATCTGCAACCACATAATTGAGGGTGTGCATTAAAGTGCAGGGCTCAGAAAACATAAGTAATGAACATCATTTGTACCTTGACAAAGCAAAGAGGCATGATTAAGCATAATTGTGGGTGAGTGTCATCAGGAGAGGGATGTTTGTGCAGTCAGAATTACCAAACAGCATTTAAACAGGTTTTCTAAAGAGAGCTGTAAAGAACTAATGGATGCCAGTACAAGCCTTGAAAACAATTGGTCTTACAGGTTTTCAGCTTTTTTTCCCCCTTTCTGTATGAATTTAGAAAAATTGTGCCTGTGATAATTGTTGGTTCTATGCAGACTCAGAAATCATCACTCTTACCTGTGCTATCACAAAGCTCTTTTTGTTTGAAAAGCTAAATTAGAAAAATATTTCCTCATGGGCTTCCTGGTGCTGCCTGTTCTGATCAGGGCAGCAATTCATCTTCCTGAAATACAAGTGATATTTGTGGCTAATTTGGTTTTCATAACAGGGATATTTCTGCTCATATGGGTGCCAGACAATTAAATCCACCTTATTATTTTTTTTTCTGAGAGAAATATTCTGCTTGTGTCTGTGTCTATGTTCAATACTCTTTAACACCAACGTGGCACTAAGAAGCAGAAATTCTTCACTGGTGCTGGACACACGAGGGGGTATTTCCTCTGCAATATTGTGCATCCTGAGATACAAAAGCTCCTGTTTCTATCCTCGATTTGCTCTCCATATTCATTGATTTTCCCAGAACAAACACAGGTGTGACAGCCATGTCCCTGCAGTCACCAACATGTGTTCCCTGTTCTCCTGTCCCGGGGTCCCTCAGTGGGCTCTGGGGGTTCTCACCCCTGCAGTCACCCCTGACCTCACCATGACCTCGGTGTTACTTGCCCAACTCCAGAGCTGTGTTGTCACAACTAACCTGGTTATTCTCCCCCTCCTCCTCTTGGGGAATATTTAGCAGGATCCCCACTATGCTGTTCCATAGGCCACTATTTTACACAACAATCATTGTCCTTTCCCTACCAGCTTAACAAACAGTTCTTTCTGTGGCAACATCCATAGATTAAAAAGCAAAGTATATTAAGCAATAAGTATAATTTCAGGGGAGACTTCTTAATGCTTTTGCTGCCTTCCTGAGTGAAACCCTGCTCATGTCATACACAGTAGCTCCCAAGAAAAACCCCAAACAAGCTACTAGAAAGGCAGAGAGAAAACAAGTAGACAAGGGAAAATAATAATCTAAAGGTCTCTGCCAGCTGTTTTCCTTGCTGCCTTCCCCAGCCTGGCTGGGCAGAAAAGGTGTGCACTGAAACCAGAGGGGTGCACTGCCTTCAGAGCCAATCCTTTCAATGTTCTCACCGTGTTTCTTCTCTTTTCTGTATTTCTCATTCTTCACAGTTTTTTGAAGAGTATTACACTGCTCTTTTTCACCCTGAACTTCTAATCCTGCACTTGCACCATCCTCTCTAATTGCAGGGAAACAAAGCTGGCTGCCAATCACTACAGGGTCACGTTCAAGGCCCTGTTCTCCAAGGGCTCTTTGCATAGAAACCCATGGAATTCTTTGGGTTGGAAGGGAAGGATGAGTTGCACTGGAGACAGCTTTTCTTTGGCTGGTGTGAGGAACTAGACATTGATGTCAAGCCCTAACTCGTATCATAAGATCACTAAATTGAGAGGAATACATTGCTAGTAAGATTTGCCATGTCAACATGTCAAAATAAGTATTCTTTTAAAATTAACAGTCTATTTCCAGCCCATAAAATTGGTACAGTACACAGCTGTGATAAGTGTTTTCTTGATCTTAAATTGCTTTGGGAATTACCAAATATATAAAGTTAATGCACTAATGAGAAAAAAAATGCTGTTCATTCTGCATGTGCCTGCTATTTATCAAGATAGAGCATTTTTTAAAAATTCAGATATTATGAAATATAGTTAGTCTCTTTTCTAGACAGAGCATTTCTGTGATGGTTCCTGAGTGTTTCTTCAACTTGCTAAAGAAGGTAAATAAGCCAGTACATGTTCATGACCAATACTTCATTCATGGGTAGGACAAGATGTAAAGTAACTGATTAAGGATCAGTGCTAAAGTGAGATAACACTCAACAGATGTAAAATAAGACTTCATCAAAAGGACCAGGAGAAGAAATTTGCATTAAAAATTAAAGTAAAAAGAGAAGCAGTGGAAAATAGATACTGAATTAAATCTCATTCTCCCAGTAAAAAAAAAAAAAATAAATGTTGAATTCACAACTTTTAGCCTTTAATTCTACTCTTGGACCATGGACATCATTTAGTGCTTTTTTATTTGTCCTCAATAACAAAATCTACCCAATCTCATTCCTTCCCTCCCCAAAACTAAGAACAAAAACCCCCAGCTTACCTTACTAAGGAAGAGCATTCAAACACATCATGCTGGAAATACAGCAAAGGGAAATCTCAACTTAGGGGATTTATTTTATAATGCTACTGTTGTTCTTCAAGAAATTTCTAGGGCACTTTCCAGTGTCCTGAGGCAAAAAATGGGATACATGAAAATTATTAAAATATGACTTGTTTTCTGCCTGCAGATTAGCTTTGGGAATGGCTGAAATAGAAGGTTTAACTTTTGAATTATTGTTCAAGTTATACTCCAACAGGAAGATTTTCATCAGTGGATTTGGGGGTGGAGGGTTCTGTATAGAAATGGTGGAGTCTGAACATTGGGTGAGTTAAATAGAAACCTTTTCTCTTCAGAATAAATATTACAGTTTCTTCTGCAGCAGTGCATAGGGCCTGAAGGAAACAAAAGCTGTGATCTTTGGGCAGGATATTTTTGTGTATTGTGGGCATAGATGCTAACAGGTGTCATTTAAACATTGGTGAAGTTTTATACAAAAATTGAAATTATTAATGAAAGTTTCAATGGCCATTGCCTTTTGGGCATAATGCTGCATGAATGAAACCCCTTTGCTCTTTTACAGCACCTTTGTAGGTGCTTATATTAAGTCAAACCTCAGGATCTCTATCTTTTTCAACAGTGTGATGCTCACACAGCAAGACACAGCACACACCTGCAGTTTTCCAACCTGCTGCTTAGGGTCAGGCTCTGTGTGCAGTGGGAACTGGTGGTGCACAGAGCACTGAAAAGAGAGATGGATTTACCACTGTTCTACCACTGGAAAAAGCCAGAGCTGCTCAGTGTTGCCTTGGCTTCAGCCCTCCAGCTCTGGAGACCAGCCCACAGGGGTTTGGATCACACAGGAGGGATCTGACAGGCACTGCTACAGCTGGGGTAGGAAAAGGGGACTTTCAGAAGGATAGACACTGGTCCTGGGTATAAAAATATACAAAATCATATTAGAAAGTGAAGAGGATAAGGAATGTACTTGGTCATTAATTTTATTTATAGAGTAAGGGTAGATCTCATTTACCCAAAGAGTCTTCAGTTAGACATCTTTTTTTGTAATTCCTCAGTTGTACTAAATGCCAAATACTGTACCTTTGAATTCACAATTCCACTCAATCACTTGCTGGAAAAGAAATATGAAGGAACAACACTGAAAAGGAGAATTTTATTTTATTCTATTCTATTTTATTTTATTCTATTCTATTTTATTTTATTTTTCTAACAAAGTAGCTAGCTTTAAGAAGGCAATGCTAGAAGGTTTTCTGGAGGAACTGTAACTCTTTTCAAAAAGTTACTGTCTTACACATATAGCTGTGTATACACACACAAAGGCTTTCACTTTGTTTCACAGGATTTGTTTCAGAGTGTTTTTTCATAGACAGAAATAGTTTGCCACTCTTATTCCAGGAATTTTCATTTAGAAGGTGATTTTATTTCAAATGTTGTTTTTCATTCATCATGTGAACATGCTGTGAGCTAAGAAGGAGAGTGTAGCATGAAAAGAAGCTGAAATTACATTCAATGTGAGAACTCAGGGTAAATTAATTACAGAAGAATTTCATTGCAATATCAGAAAATAAAAATTTGACATTTATTAGCAATACAGACAAAATTAAATTTGGAAACCCACTCCCCTGCACCTGTCTGAAAGTTACTTTGGGAAAAGGAAGACTTGAAGGAGAGAATAGGGCATGGCAAAGGAACTGCACCAAGAGATTTGCTTCTCTGTGAGCTTCTGAGTGCTGCAATGCTGATAGAAGTTTATCATGCCCATGTAGCAATTTCTGCTTAAAAAGGGATGAGATTTCCTGTGCACACGACATAAAGATCAGAATAAGAGTCTGATGCTTGGTTAGTCAGAAGGGGAACAGCTTTTCAAAAAGAAAGTAAATGTGGCTGAGTCATCACCTCTGGGAGCAGCAGGATTAGTGAGGGAGAAGCAAAGGATAAAGCATGGAGTAATGTAAGATTAATGGAGACCATTGCTATGTTTCACTTCCAGGACTTCAGCAGAATTTTAAAAACCTGCTAAGATAATTTTCAGTTGATTCAAACTTTTCAGAGGAAGGAGGAAATCCAGATCTGTAGTTATGATGGCAAACTCTTGGGTTGAGATAATGACAGATTAACAGAGAAAGCAAAAGCTGCACACACAAGCAAAGCAAACCAAGGAATTAACTCACTGCATCCTGTGGGTGGGCAGGTGTTCAGCCATCCCCAGGAGAGCAGGACCCCACCACAGAAGACAAATGGCATCACCACAAACATCTCCCACTGCCTCCTTCTTCCCCCCACTTTATATACTGAGCATGATGTCAGATGGTCTGGAGTGTCCCTTTGGTTGGTTGGGGTTGCCTGTCCCGGCTGTGACTCCTCCCACCCTCTCATGCACCCCCAAATTCCTCACCAGCATGGCAGTGTGAAAGGCAGCAAAGGCCTTGGCTCTGTGTAACACAACAAAACCTTCCATATAATCATCACTGTGTTCAGCACAAACCCAAACCACAGCCTTGTACTAGCACTGGGAAGGACATTCACTTCACCCCTGCCAGAAACAGCCCACAAGGGAAGGACACAGCCCCAGTGCTCCAGGGAGAGATGTCAGGCTGCCAGGAGGGAAGGACACAGCCCCAGTGCCCCAGGGGCAGATGTCAGGCTGCCAGGAGGGAAGGAAGGACACAGCCCCAGTGCTCCAGGGACAGATGTCAGGCTGCCAAGAGGGAAGGAAGGACACAGCCCCAGTGCCCCAGGGAGAGATGTCAGGCTGCCAGGAGGGAAGGACACAGCCCCAGTGCCCCAGGGACAGATGTCAGGCTGCCCAGGGGACAGAGGCCAGCAAGAGCTCTCTGTCCTCGCCCCTTTTGTGAGGTAACAATCCTTGCAGGTATTCAGTGTTGGAGGTGGATTCAAATGTCAGTGGTGGGCACCTTAAAGAGGATAAAAGTGCTTTTCCACGAGGAGGAAAGTGCCAAGCCCCACTGCTTCAGGTGCAGAGGATTTGCTGCCCAGGAGAGGTGAAAACCAGCAACAGCTGTCCAGATGCTTTTTGTGTTGGGGAGGTTTTCAGTTTTTGTACTTGAATCCATATTTTGAATGTGGAGTCCAGAATGTGAATACGTACAGTGCCTTTTCTTGTGAAGTAAAGGATGCAGCAGCAGCATGAAGGTCATAGGAAGGAAACAATTGAAAACCAGAAATATAAGAAGAAGACATTGCTGTCCTTCTGCAAAGAATCTGCTCCTTCTTATCAGACACCTTGGTACTGAACTGAAGGTGAAAGGAAGGCAAGGCATTTTGCTATATAAGAGCTGCCTAAATGGAGTCTGTGTGTAGTTTCATTTAGTGAATAGGGTGAGGAAGGAATCTCACCTTCTCCTACTAAACCCACACTGTATCCTGAGGCAGTAAATCTTTGCCTGCTCAGAGTATTTTGAGGGAGGAGAGGAACTGAGGAACAACTGGAAGCAAAACGGGGGAAAAGCCAAGTACTCAGCACATTCCAGATGCTCCCAGACACTAATTCATCCAGTGGGGGCTGAGTAAGAACACAGGCATATCCTGACTCACTGCTTGTCTGCACTCTGTCCATCCCTGAACTTACCAGAGGCAGGTTGAAGTGCAGGAACAATCAGGACTTAAAACAGACACAACACAACACAACAACACCCCTTCTGTCATGAGCTAAATGGACGAATTAACAGATGATCTGTCTGAAACGAAAATTAACTTCATACTTGGACCCAAAGTCAAAGAGACCTTTCTTAATTCCTGAATTTTGGGGGAACATTTACATTCTTTCTGTGGTGGGTAGTAAGGACTTTTGCTAGAAATCAAGCAAAATATTTCAGGAAACCTATAACTTTTTATAAAAGTCTGGTTGTTTTCCTTTGGAGAGAAAAGAGAAAAAGGAATGGGTGTACTTTTATCATCTCCAAGTTTTACACTAGGCAGAAATACTTCAGTGGGTCAAATTGAAACAGTTGTTTTCATCTTGTGCTTTAATGTCTTTTACCACTGCAAAATCTCTTATTTCAACAAAGCAAAGTGGGAGTCAGAATATGAGTAGAAATAAATAGTGCTAAATGAATCTGCAGAGGATGTTTAATGCTAGAAATTATATCTTCATTTTGTCCTTACATGGGCACTTGCTTCTTTTTTAATTTCTGATTTCCCAGAAGTTCTCATTAATGGTTAATATCATTTGCTTGAGTTCTCATACCAAGAAGTCTTCTGTCTTTGCAATAAAATGCAATTTTATAAGTAAGAATACTACCTTATTTTCTATGCTTTGTTTCTGCTTTATTTTGATTTTAGTATCTTCCCCAAAAGTAAAAATTTAGGCTGGATAATTAAAGTTGAAAAGAAACAAAACTTTTCCAGATTTTTCTCCCAATTGTTTTATTATCTGTTGCTTGTATTTTCTTATCTATAAGCTTGTATTTTCTTTTGAATTATTGCTAAAATTTGTCAGATAATGAAGTACAGATTTGAAATGAGAACTTTCTGTAGGTGCCCACTTTCTTCCACTAGTGAAGATGGAGCAGAGCAATAATGAAACTGAGCCTGATACATTCTTGAAGTGTATCTTCATTCTTTCTATTAACACTTTTGGACAGTTTGAACATTCTGTCTCCTCCAGTTTGATGTTATTACCACTGACTCATATTCTGTTGTCACCTGCAAACCCAGCATAGCCTCTCTGTGCTAGAGCCATGTGTGGAGATCGAACAACAGGTAGAAATTATGGTACTGAGAAGTGATGGCACTTGTCAGGGGTAGAAATGTAGGGCAAATCATCATCATCATCATCATCATGGCCAGGCTTTGTGAACGAAGATTTGGGAAGGGCACTCCCCACGCTTACTGCAAACTGCTGGTGGCTAAACAGGCCGATACGGGATAGGCAGGTCCGGTCACAAAAGGCACAGGGGAACGTCTCTTTGGGTGATATTGGCCAGGAACGGTTCTTTCTGCATTGTCTTTTTACCTCCAGACTGACTCTGCTGCGTTCTCAAAGGAAGCAGCAGCGTCGTGGATGGTGTGTCTCCATGAATCCCGACTGGAGGCCAGAGTGGACCATTGGTGGCAGTTCCTCTTTGGAGCTTCCCACTTGGTTGTGAGTAACAGTTATGGGGAGATCCAGCGAGGGAAAACTTCAGGGTGCAGGTTATGGAGAGAAAGTGCAGTTGGAGCCTTTTCTGCTGTCACTGCCTCAAGCTGCTGTCACAGTTGGAGCAGGGAGCTCTGATGGATCTACTGGAGGCAGTTTTAGGAAGTGCTTGTGAATTAATTACTCTTTCTTTGGTTTCCCTTGGGTCTGGCTTGCAGTGCAGAGTTTTTGGCAGTGACATGTGTGGGTAGTCCAGGAATCAATGATATGCCAGTGGAAAGGATTGCTGACACTTCATGCAGTCAGTGGGTACTTCGCAGAGACCTTCTCACTCCTCCTGTTGCAGCAGGAAAAGCCTTTTTAAAGGCATGTACAAGCAGCAGTTCTAGTGAGGACACTTTATGCTTTCCTTTTAACACTCTCCATCCACACATTGCTCTTTGCATCTGAGACTTAGTGTAGCTTTCTTTGCTGAAGGTATTTAAGCTCACACCCAGAGCTCCACCTGCATCTGAATCTGCAGCTTGCAAACCTACCTACCCCCACCAGATGTAGCCTCAACAGTTAATTCTTTTTATCTTTAGAGAAATAAGACATTCTGCAACACTGAAACAACTTCTAAGGACAGGGCAGCAGAGGCCAGAACTCAAGAACACTCAGAATGTCTTTTCAGACCTAGATTACTATTTTTGAAGATAGACAAACCCTGCTTTTTGGACTTTTTAATTTTTATTCATTACTTCCCAAACATTTTAATTAAAAGCAGTTGGAAATTTAAAAGGTAACATTCATATGCAAAAGCATCATTACTGGAGTTCTGCCAGTGGTATTACTTCCAGAATTGAACTTCCTCAGCTACAGAGATTTCACAAATTTTTCTCACTTTTCATTACTCAAGATTTGCATTTCTCTGAATAAGAAGCTTCTGGGGTTTTTTTTCCTAATTCAGTCAGATCCACAGCTGGCCTACCACCATAGGGAACATTTGTTGTAAAAATGGCCAGGACATACATTTTCTTGTTGTTTAATTTAGGCACAGAGGAAGCTGAAACTAAAAAGGAATATAGAACAGAAGTTTCAGTGTTACAGACTGAGCTAAGTTTGTCAATGAATCCATCAAAAAGGCAAATTCCCAAAGACATAGAGATTGGCTAAAAGCTTGGCTATAATACTCTTAGTGCAATTGTGACTTTTTCTGTTGAATTCTTTTATGTATCTTCGATGACAGACTTTAGAGATAAATCTCTATCTCTAGAAATATCATCAGTTACATCATACCAGGAGAGTGGAACAAAAAAAAAACATTAAGCAAAGAATCACTTATTACTCTAATCTAAACAAACACTCAACTTCAAAATTACCTACATTTTATGGGAAGAAATCCAATACCCTTAGAAATGGAACGTAATAAACACCTCACATGTCAGGGTATGAATCTCTGTGTTTCAAAGTTTTTAAATTATATTCATTTCATACCTTGTTGTGAGAAGGATTCTCACAAACCAGACTCTTCCTCTTTTATTTTGTAGAGTCTTGTACCTGTAAGCAGAGGTTGAAAACAGAACTGAGAGTAGCTCTAAACAGAACTGAGAGTAGAACTCTTCAGGACCTTTAGTGATCTGCATTTGCTCTCTGAAACTTTGAAACTTTTTCTCTCCCACAAATACAATCTAAAATCGTGCTTTTCTTTTCTTTTCCCCCTCTCCCAGGTAACAAAAGACTTGTTAAAGCAATAAGGTAAACTTGAAGTATTTGAATTTAGCTTTGGTCTGCAATTTTGTTTTTGTCTGCTCATTTAATTATCAGTACTATGTCATACAACAAGGAATATTATGAGGTCAGGTTTTTCCCTGATGTCCCATATTGAGAATTCATGGACTTTGCTCAAATCCAGGAGTGGGAAAAAAAAAAAAAAAAGAATTTTTGAAGTAGGAGCTCACTTTGGCTATGAGACTGATGAAAAGATGCCTGTTGACAAATCAATGCCAGAAAGAGGATTTAAGAAAGAGGATTACTGTGTCAGCATTCTGCAGCATGCATTAGGCACAGTTTTCAAACAGTTTTTTAATTGATACTCTCATGCTCATTATTTAATTTATAAAAGACACTATTTAATGGAAAGCAGGATAACACTGGCAGTTGAGCAGTCCCTCTCAGAGACAATTCTGGAGTGGGCCCCAGTTTGTCACTAAAGCCACATCATAAATGCCTGGGGTCAGTTCTTTTAGCAGCCACCGGGCCATTGTCCTTCAGCCAAGGGACTCGGCATGTTCATGTTCCCATTAGGGAAAAACCTCCCATTAAAACCACTTACAAAACAGGTGATCACTGTTAGAAACAGGAATGCTTCCTTGTGCTCCAGGGGCTCAGCTGCACACAGAAACAGGAATGCTTCCTTGTGCTCCAGGGGCCCAGCTGAACACAGAAACAGGAATGCTTCCTTGTGCTCCAGGGGCCCAGCTGAACACAGAAACAGGAATGCTTCCTTGTGCTCCAGGGGCTCAGCTGAACACAGAAACAGGAATGCTTCCTTGTGCTCCAGGGGCTCAGCTGAACACAAAGAATCTCAGACTGTTCTGAGCTGGAAGGACCCACAAGGATCATCGAGTCCAACTCTTAAGTCAATGGCCCACACAGGGGATTGAACCCACGACCTTGGGGTTATTACAACCCAGTTTTAACCAACTGAGCTGATCTCAGGGTCAGAACAACATTATCTTCTCAAAAGCTGATGGTCCTCTAAAAAATGTTAAAACCAGTGTCAATAGATACATTTAGAGACAACTGAGCTGAGCACCAGCAACACTGATCTAAGGGAGTTTGGAGCTCTCAAGATGATCACAGACCCCAAGAGCTGTTCAACATCTTCCTGTGCTGGCCACATAAACCCCTCCTGTTAAGAGGTGGCAGAATGCAAAGAGATATCACAGAAACCAGTTTTCAAATACAGTTTCTGTACAAAATGGTAGAACAAAAATTCATTTAAGATGTGAATGGTTCTCAGTCCACATACAGCTACTCTCAGTTTTGTTTTGTTTTGTTTTGTTTTTTGGGGGTGTTATTTGGTGTTTGGTTTTTTTGTTTTGGGGGTTTGGGTTTTTTTGTGAAGCTGGTTTCCATTCTAAACTTAAACCACTGCAGAAAACCTAATAAAAGAAATTTATTTTCCTCATTGTCAATACTTAGGAGCAATATAATTGAGTTAATATGCAGAAACTTTAAAAGAAATATGCTGCAATTCTCCATTGTTAGTGTGCATCCTATTAGGGGACTTTGTCAGCTTTAAAGAAGAAAGAAATACACAACTAACTCATGCCACTCACTGGAAAAAAACCCTGAAATATCTCCACATGATTCTAAGATAAAAATTACCAGCATTAAAATACACACACACATATTTAGAACTTAAATATTTAATCCATTGGTGTTATTGCCTATCATAGACAGAAAGATGTGGAAATTTAATTTCGTTACTACTTTTGACTTTCCCCTCTCTTATATGAGCCCCATCTGTCTCTACCTGTTTCTATGTTTGTCCAAGTGGTGTAATGCTGGCACCAAGAAGCTTCATAATTCTTGTAGCCTGGATTTAAATTCTGTATTATCTCAGAGGCAATTTAAGGAGAATCTGTGCAGACAAATTGATTGCATTATAGGCAGGAAAAAGAGAAGATGTATCAGTATACCCTGTTCGGAGCAGGATGGACTGAAACACACATGTTAAAGTGGAGGTTTGCACAAATCTCGGGAAGAAAATCAGTGGATGGATATTGGAAGGGAAAGGATTAGTTAGAAACATGTATTTGTTTCAGCTTTAGTACGTTTCTCTTTTGTACTTTTAGACTTGTTATGCAAGTACCTGAAAAAGAGAAATTCATCATTTATAGCTTTCATAAAAGTCCTTAAGATCTCCTGCACCTGGGGAACACTTTTTAGCATGAAATAATAGCTTTCCAGAATTGTAGATTACTTTTCTCTTATTATTTTCTCTGAAACTGCAATACATGTGTACACTGAATTAGAGATACAATCTTTCCACTTCAACAATATGTCTTGCCCAGCTATAAACCTGCCTAGTGCCTGGTTCAACTCCATAGTAACAAACTGATATCAGCTTTGTAAACCAGAAATGTGACACAGCCCTCAGCCTCCCTCTCCGAGTTCAGCATTGAAAGGCCTTCCTGCCCCTGGGTGGAGTTTTACATCAAGTGTCCCCAGTGACAGCACCACAGGATCAGGCTCTGGGGAGGCTGGTCAGGCACCAGCCAGGGAAGGGCAGGCACTGGGCTGTTGGCACAGAGCTCTGCCACACTGGGCACTGTCTCTGTCCCTCTTTATCACACACTGAAGCCTGCAGTAGGTAACTCCCACCTGGGCCCTAAGCAATTGGCTCAGCTTTAATTAGCTCTGCAGCTGTTTTATTGCTCCCTATCAGATCCTGGTTTATCACCCAGAATTACAGCCACTTCTCTCAGCCCTGAGAGCCCCTTTGCTGCTCGAATGGCCTCCTGTGGCCACCCTGTCACACCCCAAGGGCCCAGGTGGGCTTGGAATGAACCCCCTGTACTGGCAGTGCTTTGTTCTGTTATTTAACTCAGCCAGAATTTTGACATGCAAAATCCCTGCAATATTAAAGCTCAGCTTTTACTGGGTTTTTAGACTAACATTTCACAAACTTCAGGTTTTGTTCATCAGTTGTGCCAATTCTGAAAAACTGTACTATTTTATAAATGTATTCATTTAATTTTAGCCTGGCAGCTTGACTGGCATTTGGAAGAAATAATGAACTACTGGGCAAAAATTTCTTTAGAGAAAACACAATATTAAATAGCTACTAAAATAAGGTCTGATATTCATTTTCTAAGCTTTTCTCAAGTAACACAGTAGTGAAGCAAAATATTAAAAGGTATACAGGCATGAGAGCTTGCTGTCAAATTTTAATTAGAATAATAAAAAATTTGGTGGAGTGTGTTTGGTAACATTTGTATTGCAAAAAGGGGTATTGCTTAATTTATTAATTTTATTAGCTTACTGATACATTACAATTGTGACTTCTGTATTCCATCACAGCTGGAAAAAGAGATTGCCTTCAAGGTGCAAAAATGATGGTTGTTTTTTTATGCTAAAAGCACAAAGGAATAATTGTAGGACAAAATGCTAAGCCAAGCAAGTGCAAATAAAGTTAGCCATAATTCATTGTTTTTTAAAGGATACAGCATGGTCTTATCTTTGAAATTCTGAGATAATTATCCATAATATGAAAGGTAATATGACAATTCAGTAACATAATATCATGCTGCATCCAGCAGAAAGCATCACAAAGGGAAGTTTTAAATCACGTTCTGATAACGTTTCCTAAACTGTTTTCAAACAATATAATCCTTCAGAAATAAAACCTGCAAATCATTCCAGACATGGTTGATGTTTTTGACAGTCCCACACATACCAAAGCTTTGAGTCACACAGTCCATGCTCTCCCTTGACAGTATCATTATCAGAGCAGCTCAGTCGAAGAGCCAAAGGAGCAAAGCCAGAGGTGTCTGTAATGAAGGCACAGTGAGAGCAAACTGTGCTGTGCAACACCAACAGATCCAGCACAGGGTCCGGGTATCCCACGGCTTCGTGGGTCACTGACCCAATAAAACTCTGGGCTGTTCACCCCAGTAACCCCAGGGGAACATCAGGCCTCTGGAGGAGCCCCTGTGTGCTGCTGTGGCACCACAACCAGCTGCAGCAGAGCACTAATAACCACTGGGCACACAAACCCTTCAGTTGGGTTCCTTGTTAGCACCTGCCAGGCTCTTTCCTTGAACATAACTACTTTATCTCATTTGGTGTTTTTTTTTTCCTTTGAATCCCTTCTCTCTCACTTGGCACTCATACCTGTGGAGTGGAACTTTTTTGAAAGTAGGGCAGATAAAAAAAAAGATGTGTTTCACTGTTAATCCTAAGATTTAAACCCTTGGAATCTCTTTTGATTCTTCTAGCAGTAAAACATTAGAATTTCTGCTGCAGTTGCTGGCCCAAGTAGAACCCAGAACAATGCAGGTGTGGGTAGCACTGGGCTGAGTTTGGCTGGCAGCTCCCCAGGTACAGCAGGCAATGAGTTTCTACCTGTGGTTAGTTGGTCACAGTGTGCTAAGCTGTTCTCTTGGTAATTCAGTACCCCAGGGAGCTTCTTGGCAGAAGTGCTAGTGAAGGTCGTCCCAGAAGTCGACGCTTCAGATCAAAGCAAAGTTGTATGTTAAACTTTTAGTCCATTCTAAGATCAATCACAGCAGTACAGAATTACCTATCTTGGCACACTGCTAAAAATGCAAATCTTTCTTTCAAAGCCAGATCAAGAAAATGAGGTCAGTCAGAGATCAAACTGGAATGCTTGGCAAACAAAGCTGTGCCAAGAACAACCCAGCAATAAGAGATTTCATTCCACAGAATTTCACCTGCAGTTCAAGTCTGCATTGATTATTTGAAATATCTGCACTGAAATTTACAGACTCTGTCCAGAGTTGTCAATGTCAAGATGCATATTAAATTAAAAAAGTGATCCCTCCCAGCTGCCTCAGTTGGTAGCATTTTCATTTTGCTTTTAGAAAAAGAACAAGTTAGTCACTTCCCCTCCCCTGGAACAAGTTTTGCCACATTTCTTCACCTCTGCTTGTCAGTCTCCCAAACACATTTATTCACCAAAAGCCTACTCAACTTATTTATTGTAGAAGCTGAACTCTATTAAAGGGATATACAAGCCATGGAGCTGAAAGAGCAAAACTGGGGACTCTGTGTAACATCTTATAAAACTAAGCTGACCTTCTTCTAAGTCTCTTTTGCATAAGCACTGCAACCAAAATAAGAGCTTGTGGGAACCATCACTCATTTGGAACAACCATATTGTTACCACCAAAGCCTTTTGAAGATTTGGAGGTTCCAGCTACAGTTTGAGGCATCTGATATTTGGGTTAGGATCCTGGTGAAGCAGCAGCAATACTGTTGCCATGACTACTTCAACGGAGTGGTAAACTAAAGGGTGAAACATTAATTAGCTGGTCCAATTTCCCCCCACCCCACCAGAAAGCAATGAGAGATACTATGATACACAAAAAGTGGTAGTATTTTTTCACCCAGTTTATAGAGACTTTAGGGCTGGGTTCAGCATCACAGATACCAGTAGGAAATGTGAACAATGGAAGAATCTCAACCTTACAGTGAAGTAATTTCTTTTTAGTATTGTTACTCTTGTTAGAGGTCCCAGTTAAATGCAGCAAAGTTATTCCAGATAGAACTTGAATAAGTAGGTCATGCAGATCTTTGGTTTGTCTTTAATCCAGTCATATGAAGAGCTTATTATGACAAAAATAGAGAAATGAGAGAGCAACAGCTATTACTGTGTCAGTTTGAGCCACAGGGAAAACTTCAATAGGGATTTTCTACTTTAGGTGACTTGTGTCCCATGAATGATTCTTAAGAGATATAGATGGTAGGAAATTGTTCTTTCCCTATCCTCCACTTAATATGTGGCCTGTTTCACTAAAACACAAATATTTTCCAAACATTCTATTAATCATATATCACAATATGAGGTGTTTTCCATTCTTAGCTTGAAGTATTATTTTCCTATAGTTCCCCATTATTTTCTTGTAGATGTTTGCCAAATGATGAACAGAGTACTTTACAAACACATACCATTCAACTCCAAAACTTACACAGTAAAACAGGATTTTAAATTGTCTAATAATTCATTCTTATAGTGAAGATTTAAAGAAAGAATGAGAAGAGACATTTCATTTAGTTCTCTATCAGAGAATGATTTCAAGAGAAAATAATGTTCCTGAGACTCGAAGGTATTCAGGGGAAAAAAAAATCTATTGAACTGAATTGCCCAGGGATACCCAAAGATTATTAAACCAAAAGCTCACAAACACCTCAGTACTGCAAGTAATCTAAATTAACTTCATGTTTGTAATTACCATTAATCTAATTGACATTGAGTACCCAAATATCTTACAGATCAAAGCTCTCTCTTCTGTTTTAATAAAGTCAAGCCTTAGACTTTCACTTATTTTATGAGTAGTCACACTGATTTTTCATCTTTTGACATTATGATCAGTCAATGCTTTTAATATTTGCCTCTGTTCTCCAGGAAAGTTTTATTTGACTGGTCATAATCCTAGTTGGGAAGTCTTTGGGGTTTTATTGCCATAATCTTCTGTCACCCTTGAAGGGATTGATCTTTCCTTGTCCATTAAATTCAGCAAATGCTCCTAAGGATCGATCTAAAACTGAAAGGCAATTTTAAAGCACAATATCAGGAGCTGTTTCATTTCGCTGCAATGAATGTTTCCCTGTAGGTTCTCCATCGTGTCACACACTGACCATCCAGGCTCTGGTCTGCAGAAACAGGCAGAATGGTCAGCCTGTTCTTAGCCAAGAGCAGGAGATTTGACAGTGGTAGGATTTGCAGTTCCCTTTGAGAGTGGTACAGCTCAGCACAGATTCTATAGACACTGATAGTTCACTTTATCTTCAATTTCCTACTAAGTAGAAGGAGGATTTGCACCACCAGGTTGGAGAGACCAAGCTGCAGGAAATGCCCCTTCTCTTCATCTCATGAAATCTTACTAAGCTGTTTTACCCCTTTCTTATAGGAAATGTAGTTCTTCAAATAATTTTTTTCCTAAAGAAGAAAACCACCAATTAGAAATGAGCTTGAAGAGGTGCATGACAAAACTCACTGTGCCCATTGGCACCAAAAGTGTAATCTTTTCTTGTAAAGTTTCCACAAAACATTTAAGACTTCAAATTTAATTATTCCTTTAAATGTAATAATTCATTTTGTATGTTAATTATCTATTTGTATACAAAGTCTCTTTTAGCATACAATTCCTTTTGAAACAAAGACATGGTTATTTATACTGCTGCTAACATCTCTGCTAATTAGCAGAACTAGAGATGGAACAAAGCAGAGTTCTAATTAGCAGAGTTCTTTGTTCCACCTCCCACAATGTATTTTCCCCCTTTATTTGAACATGCAAATATAAAACTCCAGAACCTAAAAAATCCTCACAATATGTCTGGGGTTTGTTTCCTTTTAATAATAACTCTGATTTCAGATATTATTTTCCCATATTTCCCTCAGCCTCTCCTTACTGAAAGATAAATTCAAACAAGCTCAAACCCAGCATGTGTTGCACTCTCAGAAGAAGCCCACAGAAACCTACTTTTCACTGTTTAATCAAGGAATGCAGAACTCGATTCATTTTTTCCCTTTGAAACCTTAATCCTGTGCAGTCAAGGTTCGAGGACAGTGCTGCCTGCTTGCAAATATTCCACAGGGTGATAAACAGCCCCATTAGGAAACTGAATTATTCATTGCAAATTATTTGCTTCTTTTTACAGAGCACATTGCATGTCATATATAATTGCCATTACACATTCTCCTCAGAGTGTTGGCTTTCTGTTTTTCCTTGAGCTTTCCATTCTCCCTCATGCCCTTCCTCTATTAGGATGCTATTTTACTAAAATGTCTTTTCACAGCTGAAGTTCAAGTTGTTTCTGTGTGAGACATTAGAGCCACTTTCTTCCACTGTCCAAAACAGCTCTTCAAATTAAACCCCAAAAGGAGACAGTCACCATGATCTACCAAAGCCATGACAAGCAGAATAATGCTGGGCAGTACTCACTGGGAAGGCAAATAACAAAGACAAAGCCCAGGCAAACAGCCCAACAACGGGGACTGCAGCAAACTGATAGAACACAATAGCATTGCTCTACATAGCTGGAAAAGCAAATGGAGGCATGAAGGCAAAGCTATTCGTGTGAGAATTTTGCAAGACTTTAATAGCTCTATTGCAAGTTGAAGAAGCAAAATACAGACTTTTCTGCTTAGATAATCAACAACTTCTCACACTGATTCTCAGCTTTCATTTGAACTGCTATTTCCCTATAATTATATGGGCACAGTGGTTAATGTGGATGCAACTGCCCAAACCCCCCTGCCCTCTCACCCTCCATCTCCTGAGCACCAAACCTCCCCCAAACTCCTGCAGACTGTGAGGCTGGCACAGCAACCCCTGGGAGCTGAGGACAAGCTCAGACACCTCCCAGGAGGTGGCCTAAGGTCCATCTCCATGATCCAGCCAATTGGGAGCTGCAGGAATTGCTGGTCTGTAAATAAGGATAAATGTTAACAGCAGGGATAACTTCAGAATTAATCGCTGCTGTTTCTGTGGCTGTGAATTCTCCATTAAGAATTTTGCTTCCTGGTTTATCTCTTCAACGCCATGAAATAAGAAATTATAGCCAAAAAAAAAAAAAAAGTGGATTTGAGTTGCAGAATCATATAGGAAAGAAGTTCCAAATAGAAAATGCTCCTGTGGTGGAAAAGATCATATCACTACTGCCTACTTTATCCAGATTTCTTCATGCTTAATTTCTTCTGTGAGTTTATTTCCAAAAAGATATGCTGTTTCTCAAATAAAAGAAAACTATTCTTCTGGGGCTGAAACCTCATTGTTTTGTGCTATGAACAGCAGTCAAGTCTGTAGTGTAGAAATTTATTTCTCTACATCTAGATTAATTAGAAAATCAGATTTATCACACTGTTATGTCCTTTCCCCCCTTTTCTTTGTATTAACACTTCTTAGATAAATTTTGTTCATACAGAGGCATATAGAAAATTAAGCTTGAATTCTAATTAACTTCCTCTATTGTTTCAATAGTGATTTGGTTTGGTTTATTGTGTTTTGGGGTTTTTTTGCATGAGGCTGTACTCAAAAGAAGAAATAGTAATTACAGTCCCTAAACATTAATGCAATAAATGGATTCCACTCCCTCACTTCACTTTCTTTGGGAGAATTGTAATTTCACTGGTTAATATTTCTCCCTCTGTATTTTCTTACAGTTCTAATCTCCAGAGAGGGAAAACAAGATGTCAATCAGGTGACTGATTATAAAGAGATAATGATGAATAATGAGCATAGTCTTGAAACTTGCTGTTGCAAACCCTGTGAAGTTTTCATACAGTTCTGGCTTGCCCACAATCAGAATGGATCAAAATGCATCACTGAGGTATGAGATGAAGGCAAAGGTTTAATATAAATTACTTTAAAATCTGTACACACAGGGTTTTTTTATACTATATGATATAGTAATTGAGCTAATTGAAGTTAGAAGCAAGCAATATGACATTGCAAAAGACAATTTTAGAGATTCCACAGCTGAACTGTGACCGATGCAATAGGTGGAATCATGGAATGCCCAACCCCTTTTACCCTGAGATACACAGATACAGCATTAAAGCATCTCTATAATAAACAGATGCTATGTGCCTAGTTTTGGAATTCCTTCCTCTGGAATGCTCCCTCAAGGGAAGATGAAGAGCACTTATTGTACTGTTTTCTCTTTTCATTGCCTTGGGATATGCCTGGCAGTAGCCAGTTCTGCAGTTATCAGGTAGCTCAGCTTTAGTCCTGCATTTACCAATAACTGATGCCTTAATATTTTGTATATTCAGGACCATAAGCACCATTCACTTCCACTTCAAAGAGTGCTTATAAATATCTATTCTTTAAAACATGTTTCCAAACAATTCTTGGCATAAGTTACAGAGATTTTTTTCATTTCTCAGTGGCTCCATCTTACGCATCTGACAGGAAAAGACATTTATTTTTAGTTCCACATGACTGTTTGAAGGACAATGGCTACAAGCACTTATATCCAAAGCATCACAATGAGAATATATTAAAAATGAAGACATCAGAGATTTTAATGTCTGCAATATAAGCATCTACTGTGCTCCCTCACAATTAACTACACTTGATGTTCCTTTTAAAAGCAATGGCAAAGCCTTAAAATTTTCCTGGAATAAGTAGAATTTCAATGCTCATGTGATTCAGTGCTCCTTGTTGTCAGTCAGTAGCAGAACATGGTTCAAAAGGGTCTCATCTCACACACAGGTACATCAGTGTTTTCGTTTTAGCTTTCCCTTACAGAGGTGTGAACACCCTTTTTCTGAGATACACATGAAGAAATGAACTCTGAGCTTGAGAAGCCTTGGCAGCTCAGCTTTCCCAGTTCAATACTGTTTGCTAACAACATTCCTTCCAAACAAACTCGTGTCAGCACTGGCTTATCACTATTCAAAACGTGGCAGAATGCAGGTATATTCTCTAATACATTATTTCCAAGGCAAATATTCTCTCCCCATTAATAAGGGGAATGGAAATCTGTTGGTAACTACATCTGAATTAGAAAAAATACTTTCCATACTTTTCTGGTCTTGCTGATCTCCACACTGATTCACACAATCTACTTCTGCACATCAGAATCTGATTTTCACATCCAAAGCCAAAAAAATCTGTTAAGACATTTCCATTTTCATTACTTTTGTCATTTGTCATTTGCAGTTTGGGAAAGTTTCTGATTCTCATTACACTAATTACACTCCTATCATTGCAAGCGAGTGACATATTTCATTATCATTTAATTGTTCTCTTAGTATATATAGCAAATAGACAGTCACTGCAGGCATATAGAGATTTTCACTACTATTATCTGTATCACTTTTAGCTACACAGGAGGTGAATTGTATTGGTTGAACTGGAAGTGTGAGGGTGCTGATGAAAGGAAAACACCCAACAGCCAAAGCCACTAAGTGGCTAACACTGCACAAGGGAATGAATGACTGCAAGGGTTCCTGACCAAAATTAGCCTTTGCAGGTTCCATGGGGGGCTACAAACATGTGAGATAACTCCAGAACAGCAGAACTGAACCATTAAAACTGAATTCGAGATTGAACTTAATGGAAAAAGGGAACACACAAACAAATGGGACACGAGCATTCTTCCACTGTGGGAATCAGGATGCAGGATATCATCAGAGAGCTGAACAAATGAACAAAACCGCATTCCCTGTGACCCAGGGAGAGTCTCCATTGTGTTTGGAGACTCAGAGCTGCCCCCACAGAGGTGCACCAAGCAGTGACAAGGCTGCCTAACCTACCCTGACCTCATGAGACATGAACTGTCTGCCTGACAGAAAGGGAATACAAGGCACCTGCCTCTAAAAGGTGCTTTATAAGGAGCCCTCAGCTGAATCTGAGTACTGACCAAACTGCAGAAAGCAGTTTAATTGGACTGAGGGGACCTGCAAGTCCTGCAGTTACTGCAAAGCCACTTCTTGCACTGCAGGGATGGGGAGGACAGAGGATGGTCCTTTTTGGAGTGAGTAGTAAGAGTTTCTTTTGCTCAGATCTTTAGAAGGAACCTAAACAGAAGAGGAGGCTCAGAGGTGACCTCAGCACTGTCTGGAACTGCCTGAAGGGAAGTTCTGGCCAGGTGGGGGTTGGT
>JAWWEV010037314.1:0-30509 GCA_035583235.1 Hafferia zeledoni | reverse complement strand
CCAATGCCTGAGCACTCTCTCTGGAAAGAATTTTTTTCTGATCTCCAACTTAAATTTCCCCTGGCAGAGCTTGAGCCAAAGGAGATACTGAGACCCAAACTGCTAATTCAGAATATTTGAAAAGGGCACAACTTCTTCATCAGAAAGTCAAGCTAACCCTGAAGCAGGGAGTTTCTGGTGGCTTTTAAAGCTGGTATCTCCCTCAATGAGTTCCTTCAGGCTCCAGTGATGTCCCTCTCCCCCACACTTTCTTGGATGAATGGTCTCACTCTGCCCACTGCCCAGCTGGCAGAGCAGAGCACCACCCAGCTCCAAGCTGCCACTGTCCTCTGGGAAGGGTTTTCCTCGTGGCTTTGTTTGGCCTAACATATCCCAAACTCTAAAAAAAAATCTGCAATTTAATATTTGAATATAATTTATATGGAGGAGATGAATTTTATTCCGGACCCCCATTGTCACTTTGCCAGAAAATTTTTGCCTAGAGGGAGAAAACCTGAAAAATGTGGTTGCAGATTTATTTCTGTTGACACAGGTGAAAGAAGCAGCACTGTTTGTTTTTTCCTAAGGACAACAAATGCTTGGGAAACTTCCAAGGCACTTGAAGAGCTCTACAAAAAAATTTGAAATTCAGCTCAGTCTGCTTTTCCCTTTACATACTACAAGCAGTGTTTAGTGATAGGAAAAGGTTTAAAAAGTGAAAGGGAATATGTGCTCCCCAATGTGTGTTGCTCAGCTGTGATACTCACCCCACGCAGGCACAGAGATTCCCACTGTTCCCAAAGGGACTAGAAGTACAGATGGATAACCTGATACAGGAAAAGATGACAAACCATTCAAACCACTGCCAAGAAGAACATTAATCGGTAGGAAAATGGTCTCTAAAGGAACAGGTAATTCTCCCTAGTGGGGCTGTTGCATCTCAGATATTGAAATAAAAAAGTGCTTGACAGGAGACAGAATTTCTTATCATTATCCCTGTACATTTGTTTGACCAAGGGATGCTGGAAGCTGAAAATCAACGACTTCCCAGGGATTCCTTGCTGTGTGCATTCTGAATCCAGTTTAATTCATTCCAACTGACCAAACTTTCCTTATTTTGGCTCTAAGCATCACTATTTCTTATTACTAAAGTCCAGACTGTCTGCTGGAAAAGCTAATCCAAGGATGGATGCTTGCTTGTAACTAAACCTAGTTCCCAACCCAATATTGCCAGGGCTCAGAGCAGATACAGCTTATTACAATATTTGCTAGGAGAGTATTTGACTGGAAAAAAAAAAATCCCAAGTTTTGATGTGTTTGATGTAAAAAAAATCTCAAACAAATCCTGCTGAGCCTGTTTCACAAACACTGAATTTGTGAGGATGAAAGGCAAGTGAGAGAAAGGTCATGCCTATTAATTTCAATCCTTGTGCAAACCCAACATATTCTGGATATGCCTTGTAAGAGTTGTGGCATTTGGGGAAATACATTTGTATTCCTTTAGTGCTATTAATAGTATCCATGCTCTGCATTGCTAAATACACTGCAAGTGGTATCTTTGGGCAATTCTAATACTCTTCAGCTAAATGCAAGCATGATACTTTATAACTTACTATTTCCATCACATTAGCTCCCTCCCTCTAACTTGGTGAAATCCTTCATACTTTGACAGTCTGTTGATAGCATTGGACATTTCTATGCTTTCCTTTATGAATTTTTACCTTGACATCGTAATAATCTGTCAAAGTCCTGTGATATTTGAACAATTAGAACTGAATGGGCAAGATTGGAGCAGAGCTGGCCATCCCCAGCCCATTAGCACAGCTCTTTGTGACTCATATCCAAGCCACACCAAGGAGAGATGCACTGCTCATCCCACTGACACCCCCTTGCACATCTGTACTCACATCTACATTCAGCCTCCCAGTGACAAACATTTCCTTTCTGTACAGGAAGAAAAAAAGTCTTATTTCATCTTAGAATAAAACCAAGTCCCTTGTAAGCTTCTCTGGGAATGCAGGAAGAGAAAGCCCAGCCCAGCCTGCCATCAGCATGTTCATCTAAAGAACATGGAAACCAGGGGTCAACTTTGGTGTCACTCACAGAGAGAGGAGAATGTCTGGCCAACACATGCAGAATATTTTTCCTCTGCATTTCCTCACTGGTTTTGGCAAGAAATCAATCCTGGGTCTAAGATAGTTTGTTCTACAGAGATAAAGGATCTCATGTTTGTGGCAGCAGAGGAGCTGTGGGGGAAGGAAGCAGGAGGAGGTGCCTGTGGGACGAGTGTGGGCACTCCTGAGTTGTCAGGTAACAGAGACCAGCAAACATCTTCAGGGCTTCCAACCACGTTGTGAGGGGTGAAGGCACCACAACAAGGTCATGCTGGCAGTGGAATGAGGAACGTGGAGAGGTAAGAACCACAAATAATTGATAAGGGCTGTGCAGCAGCTCTGTGCCAGGAGGAGCTCTGTGACTCCACTGCACACAGCAAGGCACAGATTTGTCATCTTACTCCCCCTGACAAGTTCAATGCTGATGAGATAAGTGTCTGATTGCTCAGCAGAAAAGCCAGAGTTTGTATTACAGGATGGCAGACGCTGGATACAGTCAGGCTGGGAAGGAACTCGATAAGATTAAAAGGTAATTAAGAGTGGTTGTACAACACTAATCTTTTAAGTGGGCACGGATGAGTCAGTTCTCATCAGTTATGTTTACATGATGTTGATGAGGAGTGTTTTGTGCTTTGCATCAGGACTCACTAGTAAAGACTATATTAGTAAATGAAGGTGAAATGAGAGCTCAGGCAGGAGCTGCTGGGGCTCTGGATCAGCTCTGCAGACAACACAGTGCAGTGAACGTTTGGTGATGGGGAACAGCCTCATCGGCACAGGAAGGAGAAGCTGAACGGAGCACTCAAATGGAAATTGGAACACTAATTGCAACTCTCTGACGTAACAGTAGCAACAGCAATTTTCTGTTTTAATTTAATTTAATAATCACCAAGGCCACATTCATTAATCAGGGATCTGATCTAACCAGCAACACAAACAGGGAGCACTTTGACTTGTGTGAGGATACCCATTGATTTCAATGTCCTATGGTCCTGTGCTTGCAGAATGGGACACCAGATGCAGGACACAACCTGGGTATAATACCCAGTCCTATAAAAACCATTCTCTACCTGGAGAAAACATCCCAAGATGAAAAGCAGCTCATTTCTGCTGAAGGAAAATCTATGTGCACATGGATCCAGATCTGTTTATGTATTATCTCATTTCATATTGAATTTTTCAGAATGAGCTTGCAACTATTTACAGGTTCTCAGTTCAGGTCTGGAGACAGGGATTGGAATTGGTAAAATTGTGACAGGTTTGGGTCTACATTATAAATCAAAAGTGACTATGAATTAAACATTCCTGTTCTTATAGCTTTACTGACTGTCCCATGAGTGAATCTGCTTTCAAATCAATCAGTTTTCAGAGATGATTTGCCTTCCCCAATCCCACAACCACCTATCCCACCCCTGCCAGGAGCTGCAACCATATTAATTCATGCCACACAGTCCCACTCAATGGTGCACAATTTACACATTTAAATTCTTGTGAAGGAGGAAGGTATAATGAAGGAATAAATCTGCAAAGCTCATTTGCAGATGAATAAATCACTTGCTGGTGTCTCATCAAGAAAAGCAGACATGTACCCTAAACATAGTTCTTGGGATTGGTGCTGATTAGGAACCAGAGCTGGGGCAGATTTGCAAGAGAAGTTCTCTCAGTGAAGACCCCACACATGGAGCCACTTGTGCAGGTGATTTGTGCCTCTGGTTCATCTTTTGATGGTACATTTTGTGACTGCAGGTTCTTCTTCTCCAAGAGAGTTTCACTTCTGCAACACACTGAGCTGGAAACATGCCTTGGTTTCATTAGAAATGATATTTGACACTTGTAAATACATAATTTTTAGAGCCAGGGCTGTGAGGAATATGGGATATGAAATCCAGGTACTGTTTCCAACCCAGCCTTTGCGTGAAGATCTTGTTCTGTGAGACCAGATTTGGGGATTGTCCTTTAGGCTGCTCTGATGCTGCTGCCAAAGTGCCCCAGAAACAGCCCAGACATTGTTGTGGCACCCAAAGCTCAGCTGTGGGAGGGATGTTTGGTGCACAACCCGGGGCTTCTGGTGGCTCCTGCCTTGGGAATTCTACTCAAGGGCTCTGTGTCTTGCTTCACCCACATGAAAAATTAGCTTTTTCATTAAGATGGTCTTTTTTGATTAAATCAATGAACCTGCAGACAGGCTTTATCATGAAGACTCTTCTATAATAGAACTGCTTCAATAGGTTGTGCTTCACTGAAAATTAATTTTTTTTTTCCAGGGGAAAAGGCTGTATTAATTACATTTATTTCAATTTTTTCCCAGCATATTTTAAGCCTCTTGGTCTTACTGCTATGCTACATTTTCCCCCTCCAAAATTTTTGTTGCTGCTTTTATTTTCTCCAGTTGATATGGTCACTTTTGCTTCAACAATGAAGATTAGAAGGAAGCCCAAGGTAGCTCATCAAAACCAAGCCAAGGAATCTGGCTTTTATTCTGGTAAATCTAAAGTCCTGAAATTGTCCAATTCAATGGCTTTGATCTCTTAGCTGTGGTTTTACTGTATAAATCTGTTCAACTTTGTGACCAAAATGAAGAAAACTTTCTTTTTACCTTATTTTTGCAAAGGCATGAGGAGCATTTTTTTTACCATTGTAATACAAATATATTTACATGCTCTCATTGTAACTTCCAAAACATTTCTTCCTCCAAGTTTGTACCCCATCAAATGTGACAAAATTATCTTAAATTATTAAGTTCATTGGAATTTTGCCCGGCACACCTGCCCTGGACACAGCCTGCCTGCTTTCAGCAGGAGCCATAAACACACCAAAGTAAAGAAAAATTGAAGGAGAATCATAAAATAATTTAACAACTTGATTCGATTTTCAAAACAGAATCAGGAGCTTAATAGTCATAGACTTCCATATAGAGATTTCTGCCCCGATATGCTGATATTTAGTTTTCAGGAGCACCTGAACCCATTAGTTTTCAATGTAATTTAGGCTCCTAAATCACCACAACATTTTAAAAAAATCTAATTTAATTTCTCTCTTCTCACCAGCTCTCTCTTTCAGCCCAGAATACAGGTCTGGGAATGACTGATAAGCTCCCAAGTCAGCTGGGAATAGCCAAGTTAACAATTATCTACTCAGCACCTCTAATTTACTATTTCATTAGACATTTGATACACAATGATCCTGAGAGTAGCTTGGTCAAAATCCCCTGAGGAAACCTGGGAGGGATGGTCCTGGCAGGGAAATTAAATCCCAGGAAGTAAAGGGGTGTTATTTTACCACCTGCAAACCAATCAAAGGTCCTGTTTAAAAGGTCATTTGTATGTAAGTGGAGATTTTTAATGTCCCTGTTTAAAGGCATAAATTATTATATGCAGAAGTATAAATCCATGGAACTCTGGAATAGCAGAAAAAATGCTCAGAGGCTCCTCTGTAAGAACCAATTACCTACTAATTCACAAAATTTAATGAATTATTAAAGAAAATCAAAGATTGATGGGATCTACTTCCCCCCATTTGAATTGGCAATAAAAGTACACAGTTTCCCTTTCCAGGAATATTTCAGAATCTGAATTTTTCAAATCTGAAGTCACACATGCCTGGAAGAGCTGGGTCTTATTGTTTAATTGCAATAAAACACAGCTCAAATGTAATTCTCATGAAGAAAAATAATGCAATTTTCATGCAGAAAAGAACAACTTTGTACACTATCAGTGGCCGTATGTGTAATGAAAAGAGGTAGAGATGGCTACTGCACTGGTTTTCCTTTTAATTGTGCAATAAAAATAATCAGTATGAAGCACAGCAGTGGTGAGGAGGCCACATGCAAATCAGGAGCCTGGAGACTGAATGTGCACCAGGACAAATTTCTCCCAATGTATTCTTGTCTTCCCCATGGAATGCCCTGAACTTCTGCCCTGCTCTTGTTAACCTGTCTAGGCAGTGAATTCCTTCATAAAACTATGAATTTCCAGGTCTATTTAAGTACATGTTGTACATATTCACATGTTTGTGGCAACTGAAATGCATCTGAGGAGCACAGGATTGCTGTTCCTCAACTCAAAATGACACACAGAGTCACTTGGGTTGGAAAGACCTTGGAGATCAGAGCCCACCCTGTGCCCGATGCCCACCTTGTCCCCCAGCCCAGAGAACTGAGTGCCATGGCCAGTCCTTCCTTGGACACCTGCAGGGGTGGGGACTTCAAAGCTCCCTGGACAGCCCTTTCCAGTGCCTGACCACCCTTTCCATGGAGAAATATGCCCAGTACATTCAGCTCCCTTTTAAAACCATTATGAAAATGTGAAAGCATTAGTAAAACTTCTGGTAACTCACATAAAGAAGGTGGCTCAGTCTTTGCAGTATCTGTCATTACTCATTAATGTCTACACACTTCGATACTTTTCTTCCTATTGAACTCATTTAAAAACCTTAAATAGTTTCCTGAGATCAGCTAAATGTCCTTTCTATAGCAACTCCTTTTCTTTATTAAAATTCACTCCCATCTTGTCTCATCTCGTGTCTGAATTAAATCCCACCTTTTTATGCATCTCTGTGATCCAGATTTTCCCTTCCACAATTTTACTCTTATTTTTTTGTAAAGAAAAACCTTCTTTTAGCAGCATCTTGGTTTTCCTTTTGATTAATTTCCTTGCTCTTTTCTGCATAAAACTTTTTTCCTCTTATCAACTAAAGCTCTTTCTCTTTGCAGGGTCAGAGCCACTGCCTTGCTCAGGGTGCACAATTCCAGATGCTGTAATGGGAATTCTGTGTGCAGGTCTCAGTCAGGGAGATTCCAGAGGGTCAAAACCCTGAGTCATTTGCCAAATGTTGTGCCTAAATTAAAGACTTAATGGAGGACAAACAAAGAGAAGATAATTCACGTTTGGATCTGCTGTTAAGGCTCTCTGGGGTCAACGTGGGGTTCGACTGGGACAATGTGGAAAAAAAAGCCCAGTGGAGAAGTATGAAAACATTCACAAAAATAAGGAAAGAGCCACATTTTACCCAGAACCAAAGGCACTTGTGTTTAGGATACCTGGAGAAGCCAACATTTATATCCTGACCAAAACACCAGCAGAGTAATAAACAATGAGCTTGGTAAGCCCCATTCTGCTCTTCCCAGAGAACATTCCTGCACAGGAACCAGAAGCTCAGCCCAACAGTGAAACATCCAAGCCAGGAGATGTGTGATGTGAGCAAAGCAACAGGAAATTAATTACAGCAGACACCTCTGGTGTGCAAACAAAGGAGTTTGGAGTGTGTTTGTTCCCAGCAGGAAAGCAAAGAGCTGCTGCTTTGGTGCAGAAATTACTAGAGGGACACTTCACATCTTTTCCTTTGCTGGAGATCAAACTGCAGCTTCAAGATTTTTTTAATGTTCATTTGTTTGCATTTCCCTGGGCTCTCTTTGTGCATTTTATGACCTGGTGGTACCCTCACATTCATTAATGCAGAAAAAGCAGCTCTACTAAACATCAAATCTGCAACAGGAATAAAAGGAACGCTGTGAAGTGAAGAGCAAGGATTCATTCTTTTCTGGAGCAGTGGAAGGTCTTAGACAAAAAGGACTCACAGGGTAAAGTTGGGATGAATTTAGAGGTATTCCTAAAGGAGCACAGCTCTGAGTGCATGATGCCCAGAGAATCTGAGGCACTGGGACAGAGTGAGGAAGGGCTGAGAACAGAATGAGTTTTTCTCTTTCTTGGAAAGAATGGGTGCAGCAGAAAAGATCACAGAAAATTCCCAATCATGTTCTGCCATCTGGGAAAAAGAAATCCTTCCCCCACTTCTAAAGCCCGTGCCTGTGCCATAACCTGCCAGCAAAGACCGAGGCCTTGATGCAAAGTGGGAGGATTAAGCATCTCTGCTCCAAGGCAAAGTCACTCCTGCCAAGCACATCCTGCCTCCCCCTCCTCTCCCGGCCACACTGAGCTGCTCTGGGTCCTTCACAGGCTCAGAGAACTTCCATCCACCTGCAAGACACAATTACTGCGAGCAGAAGATCACAAGCAATTAGAGTTTGATCACTGATGCTGCAACTGGGAAGGGAAATTTTGCCCAAATACACAGTCAGGGTGTAAAAGGCTTCTGAAACCACTCAGTTCTGTGCCAAATAGAGGTGCAAGTTTATAGAGGCACTGGAAAGCTGGGGAGGGTGATAGGAAAAGGAGTTTCTTTTGGGCTCTGCACTAGATTATTTGCATTATTTTGTTCTTGTGCAAACCCAGCAAAATATAGGCTTGACCCTGAAGGAAATGTCTCAGCTGCAAATTCAGTGTAAAATTTATTTTTGAAGCATGCAGCATTTACCTGAGCAGCATTTTAGCCCTGTTTATTATGAGCTCCTTTGTTGCTAAATCTCTCCCAAAGATTGAACAGCCTTTTCAAAGGAGGGAAGAGGCAATTTTGTTGATGTTTAGACCAAATTCAGCTTCGCTTGGCATGGAGGCTCAAGTATCCTAGAGGAAAAATATTTTTCATTTCTTTAGTAACCAAAGCCCTCTAATGGCAAAATCAGTTTTAACATACTTGTCTGTTTTACCTCATCTGAGTCCAACCAGTGCAAAGTGATGTTTATTCTCAATATTCACAGACTGAATCAAGAGCTGGTGCTGCATTGCCTGGGACATTCCCTACTCACATTCCAAAACTAGAAGTTTTGACTCACAAGATGAGATTCCTGCTGATGCCTTCAGGAACTGCCTGTTCTAGAAATCTCTTACTATTTTACAGAGCTAAGGGGGAGAAAAAAGAGGCTGATTTACCCCTCTATTAATCACGTGGTTTAAAAAGTGGCAAAGATGCACCTTGGTCTGGGCACTCACCACTCAAAGGTAACAACTGGTCTAATTTAACTTCAGTCACGCAGGATTTTATAGGAACTTCAGTGACTTCTCACAAGGCCAAAACCTGAAGATTCTTCATGTTTAAAGGGACTTTATACTATTACTTTACAAAAAAATGAACAAAAATTGAGAAAATACTGTGGTTTTTTTTTTCCTCAAGAGCAATATTCAGTGAGTGATACTATCCATACCATCCTAGGAGAAAAACCCAGCAATTAAACATTAAAAACCCCTTTCAGGGACCAAATTCAGACAAGGTTATAAGTATGTATTAAAAGAAAAATATAAGCAGAAGACTTTGCTTTTTCATTCTTTTCCCTGAAAAAAGCTTATTCTCAAATACTTGGGGTTTTTAAAGAGTTTTCTTTGAAGGTGGGCATAGAATAGCCATGAACTGTGTTCTAGAAATTTGAGGGATAGTGCTTGAAAATGGAATAAAAGGGATATAAAGAAGGTATAACTCAGAAAAAACCTGTATAAAACCAAGCAATTTTTACATTCCTGATAAATAATCATCACAAACACATCTTCCACCAGCCTTCCCACCCTTCCTTCCCCTCTATCTCCAACATAAAGGCTATTTTTTAAGTTACCAAGGAATGGTTTGAAAGTTATGCCTGTTTAGGCCTTGAAATCAAACATCTCAGAAATGTGGCCAAATATTCTCTAATCACTTGGTAGAACTCAAAGAGCTTTCATCAACACAGTTAGAAAACAAATAAAATATTCACAACAAACCTGCCTTACCCCAGAGTGTGGCTGCATGAACCAGTGCCATGGGTGGACTCAAGAAAACAGGTCTGGTCACGAGTAACAAAGAGATTGAAAAGTGCCATTATTTCCAATAATTAGCTGTAAAGCCAATTAGAAATGTCTGCAAAATCCTCTATGCGGAATCCAACAATTGGTGGAGAGCAGCATGTGAGTAATAAAATGTTATTTTGGAGTCTGGGTTGTCATCTGCTGATTTTTCTGGCAGGAGATGAACCCAGAAATGCTCTGAGGTCGGTGCAGGGGCTCTGGTGGGGCAAAGACAACTTGGTCATGAGGCTGTGGCTCCTCAGTTGTGCCTCTGCCTTCACTTCCATCCATTTTCATTGCAATAATTGTCCCCAGCAACGAATTCAAGCAATGATTTATGAAAAAAACACCTTATTAAAAGGGGGTTAACCTACCAGCTTGCTCCTTGGTGGAGCCATATGAGAGGATTTTTAATTTGAGAAAAAACAAAACTACCCTTTTCAGCGCTTTGGAAGAAGCACTAAAATTCCATCCGAGATTGCATGGGCTAAAGTGATGAAGAAATCTTAGAGGACTTCAGTGGACATGAAGCTGGAGGAGGAAGCACCTAAAAATACTGCAGCTTGACAAAAGAATATTATTTCTTTAGTTAGAAAATTGTCCTTAAACCAGAACATATCTCAGCACGTAGCAAGGAAGCAGCTTGGCCATACATTGAGGGGACAAAAGAGTCACACAACTGCATTACCTTATGGAACAGCACTCAGGGCAGGGATTCAGGCTGTCTGAGAATAAACTCTGAGGAACCTGAAGAAGTGATGGCTGAAAAATTCATCAAAACTTTTCAAGAAACTTTCACAAAGAGAAATAAAAGGAAATGTTCAACTTCACGATGAAGAACATCTGTTAAGTACAGAGGCAACCTCTCTTTTCATCTTCTCATAAAGAAATTCTTTGTCAGCCTTGCATTATGTCTGTCTATGAGAAACGAGGAGGAGAAAAATATGTGATAATTTTCATGCAACAGAAAAAGTAGAAAAAGAGCTCTAATCAATTCAGACCAACTGTAATATTGAGCCATATGTAGCACACTTTTTCTTAATGGAATAGAGAGGGGGAAAAAAGCAAACTAGAATTTGATTCACAAAATGAGCTTGGGTAATCTAAACTAAGTTATATGGCAGTGGAGCAGGCACAGATAAAGCACAAAAAAGAATGAAATCACAGGAAACTTTGCAGTGGGGATGAGCAGCCCCAATGGGGGGGATGATAAGCTACATTTTGTTATGTTTCAGAAACGCAACATCTCAACAGCTCTGCTCCAAATGTTGTGTTGGGTTTTGGAGGAACATGCAGTGTCTACTGAACTTTCAGGAAATTGCATAAAATCGGATACTGAGCTCTGCTGAAATGTGCTGTTTCCATATGTGAATTGCTCTTTTGGATAATTCAAAGTGTTGTTTTAACCCTGACACCACACAACTCGGCAATTTTTTCATACACAGGCAGATGGTATTTTAGTTGGAAATAAATGTGGCTTCTCTTCAGGCCATTTCATTTGTAAATATGAAAGGAGGCAGAAGAAAATTCTTTTCCAGAGTCAGCCCATCTTTAACTTGTGTTTGGGCAGGGTGAAAGTGGGCACATGAGAGGTGTATGTTGAAATGCTGTGGGTGGCTGGTTTGCACACTCCCAGAGCACCCCCTCATGCCACACAAGTCCCAGATCACCATCCCTGAAAAGCTTCTGGAGCCACTGCAACCTCCCAGGTCCTGCAAAGGCACCTCCACAGAATCCTAAAAGTTGGAAAAGACTCTGAGATCATCAAGTCCAATCATCAGCCAAGTACCATCATTCCCATCAAACCATATTACAAACCACCACATCAGCTCATTTTTGGAGACCTTCCAGGGATGGTGACTCCATCCTTTCCCTGTGGAACAGGGGAGCCTCTTCCAATGCTTAATTACCCTTTCAGTGATGAAATTTTCCCTATATCCAACCTGAACCTCCCCTGGTGCAACGTGATTTCCTCTTGTCCCATCCAGGCCTGTCATCTACAGAGCTCCAGACCTGCACAAAGCCTGATGGTCCACCCCTCTTCCTTTTGTGACCTGGACCAAGAGGACTCATCATCCTCCTGGGAAGAGCAGCTGGAGGAAAGAAATTGAATTTCCACATGTCCTTTTCAGCCTTTTCATTTCTTTCTCCTCTTTTACTCTTAGCAGTTAATTTGTGCCTTGAAATCCATGGGAAGTATTCCACTCCTAAATCCAAGTTCTAGTGAGGCTTTAGGGCAACCTTAACCTGGACTAATCAAAGCCACCAACAATAAAGCTTCCCACTCATTTTGTATCACCACATTACATTATGAATAGATACAAGTAATTCCACCTAAATATGGATACAACCCCTCCCACTAACTGTAAATGTAGACAAACATGTCAGAAACCACTTTTAAAATCCTTCCTGTTCTTGAAAAAAATCCTTGAGAAAACACCACAACTGGGTTTCATTTCACTTCTGGATGACTCTGTCCTGTCAGAGATTTTTTCTGCCATGCATTCACATTATTTTTTCAGATGATAGGAGAGGGAGCATTTATCTTCCCCACCCCTGCTGAAAGGCAGGCGACACAAACCCATCTATCTGCTTAGTGAAAGCAGAACTGTTGCTGTTTTATTTATTCCTGTAAAACTCATTCCGTCTCTCCATTTTCACTTGTCTCTGAAAGGAAGCTCGCCAGGAAAACTGCTGTATCCAGACAGATGAGGACAATTTCATAGTGCACATATCCACAGATGTCATTTTTCATCACTTAATTGGAGACAGTTATGTCCCAGTGCTCAGATGGCTTCGTGTTGACAGTAAAAAATAGCGACAGCATCACAAAACTCCGTGACAAACTGCATCATGTACCAATTAGCAAGTCTTACCCTGCTTCTGGTACGAAGGAAATGAAAGATCCAGATAGAAATGATCCACTTTGTTTTCAGGACATGGTTGTAAAGATGCTTTTCCCACCCTCTGAAGCTGTAACTGAGCCCTGGAAATGCCTGTAATGAGGCCTCGCAGGGACCACTTTCTTCTTGAGCCTTATCATCCTGTAGGGCCTGGGCATCCCGTGCTCCTTCTGCACTGGAGCCCTGGTTGGGCTGCACAGGAGCTGGAGGGCAGAGCAGGGACACTTTGCCTGACACTTCATCACTAATGAAATCAGGATTTATAGGAGCAGCAATCCCTGCCCATTCTAAATCTTGGGCTAAACCAATTGGGAAGGCAAAGCAGAGCCAGCGATGGGTTGGGAAGGTGCTGCTGAGGATGAGGGTGATGAATAGGCCGGTTCAGTGTGGGCAGTGATTTAAAATATCAACCCAGGAGAAAGGAAAGCATTTCTGTGCAAAGAGAGCCCAAGTATCTCTAAAAATACCTCCTCTGTGTGTGTGGTTTCCTATTTCAGCCTAAAGAGCCAATGAACACAGAATTGGAGGCAACAGAGACCTCAGCAAAGCAGCTGAGGGGGTGTGCAGGTTCCAAATGGAGCTGAAAAGCTCCTGCTCAGTGTTTATACCACGTCATTGGAGTGAATCACAAAATTACTGTCTGGATTTGATTGCTTTAGTAATCAACAATGTACTGCTCAAAATACCCAGACACACACAAATCTGTCCTGGAAAATAACCATGATCAGAACTGCATGGGCTGATTTCAGCTGAAGGAGAGCTGATCCATGAACTCCTTGGTGATGCTCTCAGTCTTTTGAGAGCAGAATGAAATGGGGACAGGCCACAGAGCAAACAGACTTTCCCTCAAGTAACTTCTAACAGGAAGGTACTGAACCAAGTTCTCATTGCTGCTCCCAGTTAAATCAATGATTTCTATTCTTTTATTGAGGATGAAGAGTCATAACCACCCTGGTTGTTGGATGATAAATAGGCTGAGGGGCACTGAATGATGAATGTGACCCTGGCTTGAGGATAACTGGAAACAGGGTGTTTAAAGCCAGCAGAGAAGCATTTAATCATTTGGCTTCATTTCCATTTCCTTTGCTTCCTGTGGCTGGGGCAGGATATTGACAGGGCAAGCTCCTGTTTTGTGCTCACTGGCTCTGCTCCCACTGCAGCCACCTGAGCCCTCCCTCAGCCCTCAGGAAAAGTCTCCTCTGCCTTCTCCACAGCTTTGTGATCTGGAGGATGAAGAGTGCAATTGCTCAGGGATGTTGGAATAGGGATCAAAAAAAGTTTTCCAAGAACAATTTAGGAAAAAAATAAGTCAAAACAATTTCTGTATCTATGCAGGGATTCTCCAGTTTTTCACTGCAAAGTGAAAGGGGCTTAAAAGCCAACAAAGCAAGACAGGGAAAAAACTGGGCTCGTTTCCACCTTCCAAGGAGGGGAACAGCCACAGCCAATTCATTTTTTCACAATTCTCTCTCTCTTTTTATAAACATCATGCTACAAAGTTGACTATGTTACAAATACTTCTTCCCTGGTTTTGGGGTTAATCTCACAGTACTTCAGTAGTTACCTGTGTGCCCATCCTGCTTGGCTGCCCAATATTCCTGTGCAAACAAGCAATCTCCTAAAATATGGTTCTCTTCTCCTGCAAAGCCACATCCCTCTTCTCTTCCTGTTTGCAGAGCTGCACATCAGTTTATGGCCTTTATGGAAGTTGTTTTGTATTAGAGCTTTGGTGGCTTGCCCATTTTCTTCCTCGCCCTCCTAGAAAAAATATAAAATAAAATAAACTAAATTTCCTATCAAAAGGCTTTTTCTATCCAAAACTGATTTGAGTGAAATGGGCTTTATATGAGTTCTGGGCTTGTGTAACCCTTGCTAAATGTCTTTACATGTTGGTGAGGTAAAACTCCTAGCCCAGATCCCAAGTTTCTTAATTATGTCTTTGTTCTGCAAACACCATCAGTATCAAAGAGACTTTGCCTGACCACAAGGCCTTGGTTTATCCCAGGAGAGCACACAGTGCTTAAATTCAGAGTAAGGGCTGAACCCTTTAACATTTTGTTTGCTGATATTGATCTCTTTGCACCCAAAGACATTTTTCTGCTCTGCATTACAGAGTGAATCATTGCTAACTAATGATTAGTGGAAAGGCACCATCAGAGTTTCTACCAAGCCTCCAATGATCCCTGCAAGGGGGATGGGAAGGGTTTGCCTACTCCTTTGTGTTAAACTGGAGTAGCAAAGCAGCATCTGCTGGAGGTTGAGCCCTACAATGTATTGTATTGCAGCTGCCTGTGAGTAACTGCAGTCAGCTCTCATTGATTTTGTTTCCTTCCTCAAGGCCCATCCACACTTATTCTGCAGAACTTGATCTTTCTAATAGGAAATAAAATCATGGAAACCCCTATCTCCTCTTTAACGTGCCACTTCCAGATTGATTTGAATTGAGTTACTGAGTTTGCAGCAGTGGCAGGAGAAAAGGCAGATCTGCAAGAAGCCAAACACTTTATGAACAACAACAGATACATAAAAATAATGCAGAACAGTCCAATCATTCCATCTCCAAACAGCCTCACTTCAGGAAAAAGGAAAAGAAAAAAGAAATTGAGGGGTTTTTTTCATAATAGACTGGCTGTGCTCTGCAAACATCACTGAGTTCTATCTCTCTCCCCAGAGCTGTTCCATGGATATAAAGATACCTTTTCCTGCCTGGCTTTGATCATTTTTAACCCAAAATTTGTTCTGTCACTTGAAATGGGGCAAATATTTCCCTGCCTGTGGGAAGAGGAGACTTTCACACAACCAATTTGTTGCCAACAGAAGGAACCACAGTCTGGATGACCAGATTAAACCCAGCCTTGAAGAAGTTGAAGCATCTGAGGTGTTGGGCAGCAATTCATTCAATTGTCTCCTCCTTTTCCCCTCTGTTGTCAGTGAAAGCCTTGTCAAACCCATTACAAGCCTCCAATTCTCCACCCTCCGAAATTACAGACGAATACAAATAACAGCTGCTGCTTTTGTGCTCTGAATCATTCGTGGCAGCTCAGTTTCAGGTTTGTAATGTTATTTAAATCCTGCAACACATGGAGAAGGACAATTCCACTGGAGGATTCCTTGATTTCCAACATGCAGAATGGAAAGACATTTTTGAAATTATTTTTTCTTATGAGGAGCCTTTGAACTCATGCTGAGATATATAGTCAGGAAACATTCCCTGCAAAGACTTCAGCTAACAGAGGATCTGTATGTAATGCATATTTTAAAACATTAAAACCCCAGCAAACTGATTTCTGGCTTATTTGAAAGCCTGGGGCTGGTAACCTGGCACTTCTCTGGGGCTGGGACAGCCTGTCTGGGCTGTGATTCGTCCCCTTCATTCTGGAGCTGATGAAAAAATGCATCAAAATTACAGCCAGCTGAAATTTTTCAATTAACTATATTTACTGTATGAAAATTGAAAGTGTTCATAAGACTATGACAGTTTTCACAAATTCTCCACATTTCAATATTGTCAAACTGAAACTATTCTGCTTCTAGTCAAAAAAGAACTTTACATCATTTGTTAAAATTACGTTAAAGAAAGGGGAAAACTAAAATATAATGCACTGAAATGTTTCTTAATTTCTCAGTGATACTGAGTCTTGAATTTTCACACTGATCAGGGATGATGTTTCCTTTTTTCCCCTGAGAACTCAAATTTTTTCTCATATTGGCTAAACAGTTCTCTGCAGTGATATAAATGCTGCAATGCTGATGCAAGGAGACACTTGCAGAAATACACAGGAGCTGAGCAAACTGGAATAAGTGGCAATAGTGACAGGGAAACTGCTCATTCTTGCACCCTGCAGTCCTTGGGGAAACCCTACAGAAAGGCTTTAGAATCCTGGAATCACTGGGGTTGGAAAAGCCCTCCAAGATCACCAAGTCCACCCTGTGACCCATTCCCACCTTGTCACCCAGCCCAGAGCACTCAGTACCACCTCCAGTCATTCCTTGGACACCTCCAGGGGTGGGAAGCCACATCCCTTCCACTTCCTGACCACCTTTTAGTAAATTATTTGAAAGACAATTAAAAGGAGAAATACTTTTAAAATGGAAATTAGATCCATTTTAAATACCAGGTACGATAAAACCAACCTCACCAGCTTGGAGTGACTCTTAATTTTTCTCCTGGGCATTGGGTTTATATGGAGAAAACTTTTAGAGCAAACTCCAGGCTCTGGAAAGGGTGTGTTTCAGGGATGGAAGTTCCTCAGGGAATGGAGTTGGAGGCCATTTACCCAAGGCTGCCCTTCTAGCCAGAAGTCCTCCAGAGTGTGGTGGAGCCATCAGAGCAGATGATCCCAAAGGAAGAGGAGATGGGGAAGATAAAATGACTTCATGACATCCAAACCCACCACATAAGGGCTTCAAACCACCTTGTTTCTGCTCCATCAGGAGCACAGGGGACAAATGTCCTGAGGGAAATGGCATTTCTCATCTTTGATGTCATTGCCAAAACAGATCCCTGCTCCTCCAGTCCTGCTTCTCTACAAAGCTCTACCCAGAATACAGAGCCAAAGTTTCAGTCCCTCCTTTTTTCCCTTCCCACCTGGCAGCTGGTGCACCAGACACCAAATCCAGCACAAACAAAATTGCAAATTAAAAATAATGAGCTGCATGTGTGTAACTCATTTTGGGTCTCAGTTAATTGTCCCTAATTTATGCAGCTGAAGCACCTTGGAGTTTCCTCTGATTAAAGGCTACTGTGTTTAACTCGTCAGGGAATTCATTTGATACTGGTAGAAAACAGCTGTAAAGTATTCCTGAATAATATGGGTGCTTTTCTCCTTAAATTGTTCAATAAAGAATGAAAAACACCTGACATGAGGACAGTTTAAGGGCTTTAACATGAATGAGAAATTAACCATATCAGAATATATTTTTCTTAAAATACAAAATATGTTTACACATCCACAACTAGAGTGCTGAGGGAGTGCATGCAGAGAACCCCTGCTTTATTCAAGGTGCAGGTCTGGCTCTTCAAAGTCAGCAGAAAAACCACCAAATAAATCTCAATCAAAACAAAGTTATTGTGAAATACGACAGAAAAATCAAAAAGAGCAACTCAGGCCTCATTTTTCAGCAGCTCCTTTTTGTCAACATCAACCCTTGATTCAGAAAATCACTTTAAGCAGAACATTTGCCTTCCAGCACGTGCTCAGGCACCTTTCTTGCCAGATGTTTTTTGCTGAATCCATGGAGTTAAGAAACCACACCCTGCGATGTGCAAAGGGATGGAATCAGGGAAAGGTCCAAATCACCACGTTCTACTTTTAGCTCAGGTCCCTAAAAAACCCAGGAAGAACCTTTTACATGCCTATGACCTCATTCTGTTATTGTGAAATATTCCCTTTATCCTTTCTCAGCTCATTACAGCCAAATTCGACCACATTAATTTGTTCAATTCTTTAATTACAGCCAAATGTCTCTGAGCATCCTCAAAGGCATTGAGGCCACACTGATTCCAATGGGCAGCCTGGGACACCAGAGGTTCCCCTCTTGGTCCTCTTTCCATCAGAGCTCAACTCTTATCACGCCCAAAGGGTTGAAAACCCACAGAAAATCAAACTTCCTTAACTCCAAGCACTCAGGGAGAAAAATCTTCCTTTGGAGCTTGAGGTGGAGCAGGGAAAGGTAATTCCTCTCTTTGTACTCTGTGGGTGAAAGGCAAGTACATCTAATTACAGCATGAAAAGGAGCTCCTGTAGAGGAACCAAGGAAAGCTGCTTTTGGATAATCAATGCACTGTTCAGAGCCTGAGGGCAACATGTTCTTACAGCTCCTCAGATGGTCTTGACAACCAACTTCCCTGGAATGGAAGGGAGGCTGTTGGATCAGGAGATGTGCAGGGAAGAATTTTGATTGAGGGTACGGGGATGATAATTAAATTACCAGTGATCAAATAACAATGAGCCATCTCACCTGGTAGTTTGGTTTGTTTGAAATCAATACATCAATGAATAAATAATCTCTGCACTTGTGTTGGGATGAAACACCCACAGATGTCTCTTATTTAAGTCTATTTTCATTTAACTCTCTCTGTTTGCAGGTTGGGATGATTTCAGATTGTGTTCCAGGAAAAAAAATCCAAAACAAACCTCATAAAAAAGAAAATAAATTAATCATTTTTCCACTTAGTTTCTTGCAATCTCTGTCTCTCTTTTTTTTCCACTTTCTTTTCCAGTAGATTTTCTACCCCAAGACTTTTGCTTTTCTACAAACTCAGGAAATATCAGGTTTGGGCACCAAGGTGGCCATCAGGCACGGGTTGGCCTTGATGGGCTGGGAGGGCTTTTCTGTGATTCTGTGAGGTCCTACTGGCCACAAACTCCTTTCCCCTTCACAAGGAAAAGCTCCTTACACAGCCTTCATTTGTTCATGATTTTTCCCCTCTCTCTTGCAGAGGTGAGAAGCAGCAGCCAATTTGCAGGGGTTTGTCACATCCCCGTTCCTGATCAGACCTTGAATGTGCCACCAGCCAGCCCTGAGAGCCCACTGAGTGCTGGTTGGGCATGTTCTTCCATGATCAGCTCATTGCCCTTTGGTTCTGGGGTCAGGGAGGGAGAACACGATCTCTGTGCTGTCTCTGAGCTCATAAAACGAGCCAAACTCCCCCCCAGGGCAGGAATGGGGTGAGTGACTGAAATGATCCCGTCACAGGAACAATCTGCACATGACATTTGGTTGTGTGGCTGTGACTCACCAATCAGCCATCAGAGAAGGGAAAATGAACATGATTTCCCTCACTTGCTCCTGGCTCACAGAAGGGAGGGCTGGCATTTTCGGGGGGGCTCTGCAGTTCAGACATTAAGTGCCAGCCCCAGTTTGCCCACAGCGCTCTGGGCAGCTGTAAATGAACTCTCCTATTCCAATGTATAAAATTTCATTTTAAAATGTCAGTTTTCCTGCTAAAATACATCCTTTCTTTGCTCTAGTTTGTCTGTTAAATACACCCATCCAAAGACGTACAAAATGAAATAATTAGCAGTTTGCTTTGACCAAAAATAGTGCTGGGAGAGGAAAGTGAAGAAAACGGAATGTATTTCCTTTTCTTGATATTAGAGAATGAAAAATTTTGCTATGCCTTTGAAATGCACAGCCTTCTTATTTAAAAATTAAAACAAACAAAGTCAGGCCATCTGTTGAGCTGTTTCACCTCTGACAGCTGCTTCACTGGGCAAACTACTGTAAAAGTAAATTTTTTTCCTTGTAAGGAAAGCAATGAATTAAGTTTATAAAAATGAAAAATCCTCAAATTATTACAGAAATCCTTTTCAACATCCTGGCTGTGAAAAAGGTGCTTTCATGCATGATCACAGCAAATATTCATGTCTTGGTTGCTGGTTAACCCATTTCTGAGGGACACTTATTTATAATTGAAAAAGAATGGATTGAAATATGATTTAATAAAGCCACCTATTAAGGAAACAAGCAGCTATAAAGAGAGAAGCCCTCCTGAATGTAATTAAAGTCTTATTGAGGGAGGTTCAGCTGTTTATTCACATGCAAGAAAACAACTGGAAAAATTCAGCTCAAGTTCTGTGTGTGATAAGTGCAATAGAAGACAGAACAAGCCTGAAAGGTGAAGCTCAGAGAGATGAACAGAGAAATCAGTCAAGAGACTTTAGAACTCTCACTGCTGCTGAGAAATACATCATTCTGTGCACACCAACCCCCCAGGGGAGCTTCTGCCTCCTACTCATCAGGATGAAAAAGCCTCTCAGAATGTTGCCAGAGGCTGTTCATCCTCCTGGTGCCAGCTGGGAATGCCTGGCATTGGCTTTTCCTGATTGGGGGGTAGGGAAGGACTTTGTGCCTACACCAGAAATTCTCACCTTTTACCCAAGCTTGGTGGGATCTGGGGGGACCCTGCACACCCTGCTTTGTCTCATCCTTCGTCCCTCTAAAGGGATAAAGCACCTGGAGCTCTCTGGTTTCATCTCAGATCATCGAGTCCAACTTTTGAGCACTCCCCACCTCCTCACCCCAAGCAGATAGTTCTGTTAATGACTGGATACAGCACAGGATGGACATCCCTTGAACTGCAGCAATGAGGAATGAAAAGCCTAAACAGAATTACCAAGACGTTATTTCTAAGGACTCAGATCTTGTTAAAAAAGACAAGACTTTGTTTTGGCAAAATTACAGCTTACTGTATATTATTGGTAAAATAGGGCCTTTTATCATCTTGATTTTACAGACAAAAGAAATGCCAAGTAGAAAGGGAATGTTGGCAGTATTGCTGCTTGGAAATCTTGGTATTTTCAAGAGCTCAAATACTTTGTTCTGTTCTGAAGTCCATGACTGAAGGCCACAGAACTGATCAAAAAATTAAATAAATGACTTACATCATTTACAGTCTTAGAAGCTGAATTTAGGAGAGAGGCAAGACATGACCTGATCGCTGATATCACCAATTTGTGGAAATAAATTGGAGAGTGGAGAACTTTCAGCTTTGCTGACAAAGATTTAAGTAGCTCTGTGAAGAGAGAAGGCAAATTTATTGCAGAGATCGGGTGCATTTTTGAAAGTATCCTCTGAGGCAATTCTGAATCGTAAAGCGTTTTGTTGGAGGAAATGATGGGCTGACTGATCATTGAAAATTATATGAATGGCAATGGTAAATATTTAGAGAACACAAGCTTGGAGCAATCAGAATCACTCAGTTCTTGGAATACAGAAAATCATTTTGACAAGGAAATGAAATTTCAGATGTTTCATTTTGACTTTTTCTAAATGAAGTGGTTTGACTTTTCATTTAAAATTACAGGTGTTTCTGTTTGAATTAATCGTTTTTTCCAAGAGAAGTAATGCAATAACAAATATGTCATGTTGAAGAAACTTTTTCAACAATTTTCCATGTTATTTTGCCAGAAGAAAAAAAAAATTAAATTATAAAAACCAAGTCAGCATGAAATCAGATCAGCCCTGGTCCCCTTTGCCACATTCCCTGGCACAATCACATACCCAAGGACAAGAAATGTGTAATGAGAATATTTTTAAGAAATATCATTATATTCATATTTGTAAAAGGGTGGTAAAAATAAAGATGGATGATTTGCTGGCACTTCATGGCCTTAACAATGTCCAAACCCAAGCCCTGGTACCTCTGACACAGTTTAGAGGAGAAACCCACACCATGGTTTGGGTTTTATTCTCTCCTTAGGCTGAGAAGGTGTAAAAGGGGCAAGTTCAGAGTCCAGGGACTGACAATTCCAGGTCATCCCTGTAGGGCAACAAAGATGCTAAAGGTGAAAATCATAGTAATATGTACTTGTAGAGTTGGGGGTGTGTGTGGGTGTGTGTTACTGTTATTTATTTTTGTCAAAGCATTGTCCAAAAGGAACTAATCCCTCCACATCCCATTTTTAGGTCAAAAACACTGACCCTTGTAGGTTTTGACTCTCCAGAGCTGCTGAGCCAGAGGGGCAATTCTGCCACCCTTCTCTTTGTAACCTTGCAGTGGTTCCAACCCCAAATTTTTCAGTTAAAACTAAATAGATGTTGCCTATTCCCAATATAATCATGGCATTAAAACCTGCTTCCCAAATACTGCAGATTTCAGAGGTCAGGACCCCATCCCTGTACAAAGTTCATTCTAAACAAACCCCTCAGAATGTTTTACTCCACCTGCTTTGATCTTCACTCACCTTATTTTGTCCTAGTTGTAATTTTTCCTTTCAGCCCACAAACAAAGGGGTTTGACCTTTGCTGTAACACAATAAATTCACATTTCTATGTTCTTGCTCGAGCTCTGTGTGCATTGAATTTCTCCTTTGACACTTGTCTGATCACCATCAGAAATGTAAAGAATAACTGTCTGTTTTCCTCATGGCTGGCAAGGGTATAAATGAGAGTCTTAAAAAAAAAAAACAAAAAACCAAACCAACTAAACAACAAACGTGGAAAATAGCACTGTTTTAGTGCTGAACCATCAAACAGCAACTTGGAAAGGGACAGGAGTGAAGAATGGCAGGCTCTTTATGGCCTGAGTGAAGTTATTACTTGGTTAATATTTGGCTCTCTGTTATTTAACCTCTCCTAAAGAGCAGCTTGGCTTTACTCATTGCTCTCTTGTGCTGGCAGAAGGAAACATGAGGCAATGAAATACTGCTTTATGTTAGCAATAAAGAAAAAGGATATTTCTTTACATGGTCATAACCCATACACACCTTAAAACTCTGTCCTGCAAATACCTACACAGGTGTCTAAATTCAAATGTCTGAGCAGTTGCACTGATTTTAATTTTACAGCTGAAAACCAAAAGCTTCCTGTCATTAATGTCGAGAGAATTGGACACAAACATACAAAATCTCATCTTAAATAATCCCTAAATTCTGCCTAAATCCAGAATGTGCCTTACAAGTGAAAGAAGAGAGACAGAAAACCTTTTTAAAAGCAGTACATGTTTTCCTCTCTTCCTCAGATTAATTTAGCACCAGCAGAGGCTTTTCATCCACTGAGTGCAAACACCTCCACACACTCGAGGAAATGGTGTTATTTCCTCAGACCACTCAGATCTGCCAGTCCTGGCACGAAGGTTTCAGCTTTGATTGAGTACTAAATGCCACAGACAACTGACAGCAATCTCGGGATGAAAAAAGAGAAGTTTATTTGGCCTTTCCCCCCCCAGTCATGCTCACTTATGACTCTCATTGCAGTGTGTGAGCTTTGCAGTGTCTGTGCCCTGCCCAGAGCCCCTGCAGGTGCTGGAGCAGCAGCAGCCTGGGCTCAATCAATTATTGATTAGAGTTCTGGCTCCTCTGAAGTGTCATCTTGTAGGCACAGCACAGTCTGGAGCTGCGCCAGGAGAGAAATGAGCTGTTCTGCTCCCCCATCACAACCCCACCACCTCCTGAAGCTCCAAAGCCCTGGCTTGTGGCTGCCCTGAGCCTTGGGCCAAGCTCTGTCAGGGTTTGTGTAGGGATTCAGGCTCTGCAAAGATAAATTTGATAATAAATATGCATGAAAAATAGCCCTGGCCTGTTACCTGATCTCACAGCTCAGGTCACAGGAGCTGCAAAGATTCATTAAAGGAAATATGTTTTGTCCACTCTGCACAGAGACAAAAAACAGAGTACCTGAAGTTTTCCTTAACTATTTAGTAAGACTTTTTTCACCAGAGGCAGATTCATTGTTAAAAGAAAAAAAAACCAAAACCACTCCATAATCTCCTAAGAATTTTGGAGACATCATTACTCTGGAAACGTTTCTTGTTGCATATTTCAGTAGCAAAAGAAAATAATACCCTCCATTATATCAAACACATTTTGAAATCTTCCTAGAGCAGCTTTTCTACTATTCCTTTTAACAATGAATTGTCCTTTTGGTAGGGGACTCACCACTCTCCTGAAATGTCTCTTTTATGAACTCTGCCCAGACTTGTGGAACAATGAAAGAGCAAAGGTGTGTTTGAATCTCACTCTGTCCCACTCCACCCACACAGGGCACAGAAGAGAAGTCACAAGGTATTTCCATTTTGACACATTCCCCTCCTTTTCTGCCCCAAAACCTTGAGAGGATGATGAGGGATCTGAGCACAGCAGGGTAAGAAAAGTGGAATTTACTTGGCTGAGACACCAAACACACACTCAGGTGACTCCTGGTGGGGTTGGTGCCTCAAGCAGCACTTCTGCAATTAGTCCTAAAGAACAACATTCCTGGGGCAGACACTGAGAGGTAAAAGAGGGGAAATAAGTATTTAAAAAGTTGCAGTTCTTTAAAAACACTGCTTGAATATTCAAATACAAAACAATGCAACATCCTTGTGAGATAAAGCAAATCAGGATAATTTTCTTAGGCTGGCTAATTACAAACATCTGAGACTGCAAAAAAGAAAAGCAAAATTAAGTTTTAATTAAAGATATGAGGCAGCTGATGATATTCAGTGATAAAAATTGATAATTAAATAATGCTGTAATAATTATTAATTGCTTCCCTGTCTGTTCTTCTCTATCTGATCATTTCATTGAACCCTTCAGGATCTGTTTTTCTCTTTAGTCTGTCTGTTCATCGTGGTCTTTGAAGCCTTCCTGATGTTCTCAGTTTCTTCAGTAAAGCTCAGGAGCAAAACTCAGCCTTAATAAAAATCCAGTGAAGCAAAATTTAATTACATTTCACTGGTGCCAACAGCATGAAAATGGAGATGAAATTTCACATTCAAATCATCAGCTGAACAAAGCTCATGTACAAGTTGGAATTTACACACCAAAGGTCCTTCAGATTTTCCTGCAGGAGCAGCAAGAAAAGGCTGCAACAAATCAAGGCCTGGGTGAGAGTAGGGTGGAAACAGAAACTTGTGGTGTTTTCCCTTGGGAAAAAAATAAGGGTTTCTTTTAATTTTATCAATGGCTCTCTGAAGATTTTAATGCTGATTGCTGAGAATATAATTTCTGAATCTTATGGATCTGAGGTTTAAGGTTGTAACACCCTTCATTGTGTGGTATCATGCTGATAAAACCCCCATAAATTGATAAATATAGAATAATTCCTGTTAGACAAGCACTGCCTCATTTACCACACCAGTACACATGAGTCAAGGACAGCTACAAAAAGCAAAAAGGGAAGCCAAGAGGAGACTAAAAATTTTTGCAGGACAATTATTCTTGGATCCAAATCAAACCCACAATCAGCACCACACATACACACATGGATGTGGAGATCCCAGGTGAGCAGTTTAGGCTAAATTTTGTGATTATGTCCAGAAAAAAATTGAGTCCTTACACCCCTGTGTTCCTTTGTTTGTGCCTCTCTTCCATTCTGGAACAATCCCACAAGTTCATGTGTGCTACAAATCCTCTTCTCATGGTTTGCCCATAAAAACAAAGCATTGGTTGTGGTTTGTGCTGTTTCTCCTCCCCAAGACAAAACCAAATGCAAACAGCCAGAGAGTTTTGAACCACAAGCTCCCAGTATATTTCTCACTTCATAAAACCACTTCCCTGAGGTTACAAAGCACAAACAGCTTAAGGAAAACCACACTGTGTTTTATTTGGAGCACTTTTCTTCTTAACAAAATTAGTAGCAGATTTCATGTCATTTTGCATCAGGGGAAAACAAAATCCATTTGGCACCATTCAACCATTGCCTGTTGTAAAGCAGAGAACAGTCTGGCAATCTGTATTTAATCAGTCTTATTGAATTTGCTTTACATTGAAATCAGTTTGTTATTGTCATTCTCCAGGAGGGTGGCTCTGCTCATGAAAGGTATTTAACCATCCATAACCTCCTGGCACCATTTATTGCCAGAAACACTGTCAAGTGATGCCAAGAGTCATCTTGGCTGTGCAGGGCATGGTAAGTAGGTTATTACATTTGATTGTATCTCAGGAGGTGCCATCAGTACCCATAATAACACTCCTGCTTTCCATAATGAATAGAAAATAACTGGTGCCATCATTTTGGCTGGGATACTCCTCTGCTCTGAGTTAGTCACTGCATGGACAGAGAGGGCTCAACAGATCAAACCCACCTGAAACTAAACCAGCAGGAAACAGGTTCAGAGTGGCCTTAGCAGTGGGTGGATTTGGCCATTTGATGAGCAGTTTGTCTGAGAGTGCCCAGGGCAGAGAGGGGCTGCCCAAGCTGGCAGCTCCCGGGTTCTGCTGGAAGGCAGTGCTGGCCCCAGGACAGGCCTGATGGCTGGGATGGTTCCTCACAGGGAGCTCCTCATCTTTTTCTACAACATCAGTTTATTAAACTCTTGAGAGAGGAGACACCTGGATTAAAGAGATCACCAGGAGAGGATTCTTCTGCTGGTCTCTGCCAGGTTAGTCTGGGTCTCCAGCAAGACCATTTCATTTCTTGTAATCTGGCTTAGCAAGTCCTTCTTCTGCATTACCACATTCTCAACCAACCACTGACACAACTCTCTAGAACAAAAACATGCAAAGCAACCCTTTTGAAATCCCCTTCATTAGAAGAAATGCATTGAGGCATCACACTCGGAGCTTCCATGGTCCAGCTTTAAGAGGAACAATCACAGGATCATAGAAGGGACACATCCTGCTCTGAGCTGGCAATGTTTGTCTTACTGTGGAACACTTTGGCTTTCACTGCTAAAACTAAAATAGGGCAAAAAGGAACTTTAAAGAAGCTCTCCTCACTACCAGCAGCAATATCAAGGTGGGCTGTGGGCTCACATTCTGTGCCCACATCTGTGCCCAGTGCTTGCAGTGGGCAGAGCTCAGAGCCCTCAGCACTAACCAGATCTCTCAAGGAGGAGGATTCTCCACTGATGACGAGAGGAAGGAGCTGTCCCAAATCCAGTATTTGCATCTCTAAACAGCAGCTGAGCTCTTTTCAAAGCATCTTCCCAGCTCTTTGACTTCTCCACAACACTCAGACTGTCAGTAGGTCTCTGCCACAACTCATTCTGAGGAGCTACTCCTGCCAGCAACAGAATTAGATTCTTAATATTTAAATACAGGAAGAGCAGAGGGTGTTTCTTTGGGCAGCAATCACATGCTGAAATCCAAGCTGTTAAGGCTTCTTGGCTGACTGAAATATTACCCCCATGTGCTGCTATGGCTTGTTCTAAGCAGTCAGAACAGAAGCAAATGTGGAATTGATGCTAAAACCTGTTAAAGTCTCCCTGCCACTCCTTGGCTGTGCTTTCATTGAACACACAAAGCAAGCAGGAAACATTTCAGTGCCACGACCACAAAGCCAAACAGCAGCAGTGGCTCTGGTTCAGCTGCTGGCTGGGATATGGAGAAGCTGCTGCTGCCAATGGCTTCATTTTTCTTTCTGTGCTCCAGCTTTGGGTAATTCCAGTGGAAATGGTGAGGAAATCCAGTCTCAGATGCCTGTGTGCCAAATAGCACTGCTAATGATCTGGCTGCCAAATGCATTCCTTGCCCCACTTCAGGAGGAGGGGGGTTCATTAGGGAAGAGGCTGCAGCACAGTGACAGTCATTAAGTTTTGCCTCTGAATTGTGTGCTTGGCAAAATTAGAAATCAGTCTGCCCAAAAGGCTGCTCTGGGGTTCTTTAGGGATTTTCAGAAGTTCTCAGATACTTTTCTTTGGCTTTGTATTCTGAGGTGAATATGACACATTAAAGGTTGAGGCAGTGATTCAGCTCATCAGTTTGGTGTTTCATCTGCTTGGGGTGATTTGGTTCTGACCAAACTCTGTGAGAGTAACCAAGTAAAGCATGATAGTTTTAAACCTCCCAAGGTCAAGGAAAAAATCTATTCATAGAATAGAATCACAGAATCATTTAGGATGGAAAAGCCCTGCAAGATGGAGCCCAGCCTGTGGAGGAGCTGGGCCAAGGGTGCTGGGGCTGAGGGGTGGCACCCCAGGCAGGTGGGAGGGAGGGCTCATCCCTAAAAAGATCCTATAACCTTAAAGCGGACAAAAATAACCTGACATTTCCACTGGCCATTTCTACCCATCTCTTTTGTTCCCAAAGGTTCCTTCTGCTTTTGTGTTTGGGAAGGGATTCCCTCTCCTGCCCCTCTCCTGAAGTGCCAAGGCTTGTCCCATCAGCAGAGAGACCTTTGTCTCAAAGCCCTCAACACCACGAATTTATTTCCTATATCACACTTCTTAGCACACTGTTGATCTTTTCCCACCAAGGCAAGGCAAAAATTATTTTGTCTTGCTGGATATTCAAAGAAAAAAACCACAAAACCAATAAAAATCAGCAGGCAAATACAAGCAACAAGGGGAGAAATCAGAAGAGCGTGTAATGCAAATCATTCCTCTCAAAGAAATATGTGCCTTTCTTAGAACAAGACATTTCTGTGCCATAAATTAGCTGAGGATTGGCAGCTGAAGCCTTGGTTAGTGGCAGCTTTACATGACAACCACAGCTAATGGCCTGAAAGAAACGACTGAGCTAAGCAGAACTTTCTGAGCAAATCGATCAAATAGAACATTTGTTACTGTGCATTTTAAGACAGGTAAAATTAAAAAATAAAAGAAAAATCAAACCCCCACCAACCCTGAGACATCTCAAGGTGTCCCATGGCTCCAACAGAGACAACTAAAGCCATGGAATTCCTAGCAGAGTAAATGTGCTGAGGTCTCACTGCAGTCAAGTTATAGCTCAGATTTAATCGCCCCAAAGGGACTGGAGCTAAACTGGTCCTTAATTAGGTAAAGTGGCCCCAGAGCAGTGATTTTGATAAGGAATGAAATGATAAGCATCTCTCCTCTGCCTCTGTGCCCCTTCTCTTCCTGCTTTCTATCTGTCTCTGGCTAATTCTCTCTCAGCCAATCTGGCAAAGCTGATCCATTTTTGATAGGTGGTCAATTTACCATCAAACTGGTTTCCTTCTCCCAACAGGTAATTGCTTTTTAGCAGAATGAATTTTTCCCCCATGAAAATGATGACAGTTTCCTCTGAAAATATATTTTCCATAACTAACTTTATATATGTATGAAAAAACCTGCCTGCTTCAGATCTGCAAGGTTTCCAAAGATGAAAATGAACATCTCCTTATATTAATATTAATTTCTTCAGTGGGAAGATCAGGGTCATTTTCTGCACCAGCTGCCTTGCAATATAAATACTTTTTTTTTTTCAGAGAAAAATCTGAAACTTGTTTCTGGACACTGCCATAGAAGTTTTCCTGAGAGAGGAGGGGAAAAAAACCCCCAACTGTTGTGTATTTTTTTTATAATTTGCACAGAAGTAGCTCTGAGAACCCAACTGTTACTGAAGAGGCATTTTAGCAGTGACAGTGCTCATGTCTCGTTATCTGCCTTAGCCTGAATGATTTTTAATTACAGAAATTATACCTGGTGTCTCAACTAGATGAAAGAAAATGACTTGTTTAAAAACTTATGGAATAGCCTGACCTGGAGGTGTCCGAGGAACAAGTGGATGTGGCACTCAGGGCTGAGGGACAAGGTGGGCATCGGGCACAGGTTGGACTCGATGATCTTGGAGGGCTTTTCCAAATTTCTCAGTGAAATTCTGAAAGACTGTTGAGGTTTATAAACTGGCATATCAACACTTCTCAAATTTCAGGTGGCTGCTTCTCCTTTCTCTGCAGTACATGTGCCAGAACTTAATATCCTAAAGTCAAATTGTTTAAAAAAAAAAAATCCATGAAGAGTTGACAAAATATGACTTTTAGATCAACATCAAAGGCTTCTAAGTACTCTAATTTTTGAGATTTCAAAGCACTCATCTGGTACAAATTTACCAGCTGATTTCTAAGTGTGTTTGGAAATTTGCCCAGTTCTTTCAGGCTGCAAAGGTCCAACAGCCTAATTTCAGTCTATGCTTTCAAATCTACACTTTTCCCTGTGCTCTAGTGTGGAACTGAGGGACAAGGAAAGAATATGGGTGGTGTAAATGAGGGGGGTTCTGAGTAAAAGACTACACTTGGGAGTGAAAGAATCCACATCTAGAACACCAGCTCTGGACTTATAAAAGGTGACATGTGCTACCTACTGAGAGAATTGTGAACATTTTTCATCATCAATCAACTCTTTTTTTTCTCTCTCTCTCTCAGTGTTTTCACAGAAACAATCTCCATTCCCCAGTTCAGCATCATCTGTGATGTTACAGGAACCCAAACCCTCCCAGTTTGGAAACAATATTGTTGCCAATGAGTCCCTGCCAATAACAGACACAATAACTCCTTCTCCCTTATGCCCTCTGCTGCAGGCAGCTACCAGTGGTATTCTTATTTTCAGTCTGGGCTTCTGCAACAGGAGAGGAGTTTGGAGTTTAGCCAGGAAAGTACAGAGATATTGTAGTATAGGGTTTCTTGTGTAGCCTCGTGGATCTGAAGGTAATCTGCAACAGTATGACTTTCTCCTGGTCCTGGATTATAAATCCATTAACCAAGGAGAAGTGAGTGCT
>JAWWEV010037313.1:0-30732 GCA_035583235.1 Hafferia zeledoni | reverse complement strand
TTTCCCCCTCCCTTGAAGCTCCCCCTTTTTGGCCCCCTCTTCCTCCTCTCTTTAGAGCCCCCAGCGGTGTTTGTGCGTCATTCCCCCCACCCAGGACCCCCCCTTTCCCCTTCCCTTGAAGCCCCCCCATGCTCTGGACACCCTTTCTCCCTCCCTTGACCCCCCAGGGGTGTTTGTGTCCCCCCCACCCTCTGTCCCAGATTTTGGGGGGTTATTGCTGTGAACCCCCCTCCTCCCAGGCCCAGATTTTGGCGGGGGGCAACGTAATCCTTGGAGATGCTGGGGAAGGAATGGGGACAACAGGGTGTCATGGCCTCTCCCTACCCTGCAGCTCATGGAGAGGAGGGGTCTCACTCCAGACTTGGCCATATGTGGGGCAAGAACCTTTTGGGTGGGGGGTCCCAGGCCTGCAACCCAGCTCCTGTAGGGGTGCCATGTCCCTCCTCAACCAGCTCTTGGAGGGGGAACCTGCTCTGCCCCCGTACAGAGTTGGGGGTCTGCCCCTTGTGGGGTTTTTTTTGGGTCCCATCCTGCCCCCTCCAGGGTTTTGGGAATCCCATCCTGCCCCCCCATCCCTGCAATTTCAGGGTCCCATCCTGCTCCCCCTCCCCGGGATTTCAGGGTCCTATCCTGCTCTCCCTGAGGTTTTGGGGTTCCCACTCTGCCCCACCTGGGATTTCATCCTGTGGATTTTGAAGTCCCACCCTGCCCCCTCCCCCCTTACCAACTTTGAGGAAGGTCTGGAGCTCCAGGGGCCGCAGAGGGGGCTGTTTCTCAGGGGTCCCAAAGGCCTCTCCCACCGTCTCCACCTCCACGCGGGGGGGCCGGAAGGGCTCGTAGGAGCCGTCGCGGTTCTGCACGAAGCTCCGAGTGATCTCCAGTGGCAGCTGCGGCGAGGGGGGGTCAGGGAGGGTTCTCAGGTTCTGGGGGGCCAGGGGGCTGTCCCCCCCCTTACCTCGGGCGTGTCGAAGATCTGCTTGACCTGCAGGACGTTGGTGATGTGCCAGGTGTACTTGGAGAAGGTGCCCAGGGGCAGCGCGTCCCTGCGCACAAAGGCTGTGGGGAGGGGGTGTCAGGGTGGGGGGGCTTCTTCACTTTTCCTCTTTGTTCTCATCTTCTTTTTTCTTTCTCCTCCTTTTTTCCCCTGCACTTTATCCCCTCCTTTTTTTGGCCCTCTTTTCTCCTTCCCCACCCTTTTACCCTTCCCCCCACCTCTTTTTTTAATCCTTTTCTCCCTCTATTTTTCCCCTTACCCCCTTTATTTCCCCCCTTCCTCCTCTTTTTCCCTCTCTTTTTTACCCTTTCCCCCTTTTCCTTTTTTTTCCATTTCCCCTGATTTTTCCCTTTCCCCCCTTTTTATCCCTTCCCCTGCCTCTTTGATATCCTGCCCTGTCCTTCTCCATGGGCTCTTTTAAGAGCAGGTGCTTAACTGACTTTTAACTAATTCTGGACTTAGCCCAGCTCTGTCCCTGCATGTCCCTGGGGATAACGGAGGCACAGATTTGGTGCTGGAGATCCCCAGGCCTTCCGAGCTCCTGTGTTGCTGGTTTTCCTTCCAAACACAGCACACGGAGGGGTTTCCCTGTATTTCCTACCTTATTCCCCTTCCCCTGGGATCCCTCACCTGTGGTGGAGTTGGGGAGCCTCTTCTTGCTGCTGCCACTGGAGATTCGCTGCTGGAGGGCATCGAAGAAGGCCTGGGGGATGTGGAACACCAGGGGCTCCGGATGGCCTGGATGGGGCCGAGGGGGAGCACAGGGATGAGGGCGTGGGAAGGGGCTGTGGGGTTGGGACATCCACAACCCTCATCCTGCTCTGGTCCTGAGTGTCCCTGGGGCTGGTTGGACGAGCAGTGGTGGGGTCTGACCATGTTTCCAGGGAAGTATCTTGGATGCAGAGGCTGATGTTTCACTGGGCGTCCTGTGTCCCTTGTCCCCTCTCTGGGTGCTGCTGAGGGGAGCCTGTGGCCATTGGCTTCCCTTCCTCCCACCACAGAAAGGAATTCATCCCAATTCTGAGGAGCAGGATCTGATCTTGGTTCCTCCCTCCCACCCTGAGGGCCTCCGATTTCCTTTCCCTGTTCTCTCTGTGCTCCAGGTGCCACCACTGGCTCTCTGCTGGCCCACCCAGTCCCCATGTCACCCCTGTGATCCAGCACTCTCCCTGTTTTCGGGGCCCACCTATTCTGCAGGACTGCTGGGCCAGGCGTAGCTCTCCCTGCAGCCAGAAGACTTGCAAATTTCATCCCTAAACTTCTGATAAGGATTTTTACACACCCCCTGCCTCTGTCTGCAGCCTCAGCCCTGGGGTACATGGAGGGGGTGAGGAGGAGGATGGACCACCACCCTCACAGGGAAAAATTCCTTCCCAATATCCCATCTAGCCCTGTCCCCTGGGAGTGGAAAGCCATTCCCCGTGTCCTGTCCCTCCATCCCTTGTCCCAAGTCCCTCTCCAGCTCTCCTGGAGCCCCTTTAGGCACTGGAAGGGACTCAAAGGTCTCCCTGGAGCCTTTTCCAGGCTGGACAATCTCAGGTCTCCTCAGAGCCTTCTACTTTCCAGGTGAACACCCCCAGCTCTCTCAGCCTGGCTCCAGGGCAGAGGGGCTCCAGCCCTTGGAGCACCTCTGTGGCCTCCTCTGGATTTGCTCCAGCAGCTCCATGTCCTCATGTTTTTCCCCAGAGCTGGAGGCAGCTCTGCAGGTGAGGTCTCACCAGCAGGGCAGAGGGGCAGAATCCCCTCCTCACCTTGATCTAACCTGAATCTAAGCCAGTAAAACTTCCCAGGGCAAAATAAATTCCCTGCAAGCCAGACACAGCCCTCAGGGCAGTCTCTGTGTGGGCCCGAGCCCCAAATCCCCCCGGGTGCTCCTCAGCCTCACCCTCAAACTGGTAGTGCATGGTTTGATGGATGCGCTCTGTGACACTGGCCAGCCAGTCCTGGAAGGAGAGGGACACCTGGGATTCATCCAGCACCTGGTTACAGCCTGCAGGAGGGAAGAAAGGGACATTGGAATATCAACCTCCTCCAAATCTCACTCCCTAACAGAGCTCCCTGGGGCCATCTGTGGAAGCCAAACCAGCCCTTCCTGGCTGTGGAGTGGGATGGCTGTGCTTTCTCTCAGGGAAAAAGGGGGGAAATGAGGGATTTTTTCCATTTTTTTAGGCCAAAACTAAAGCTAAGAGGGAGAAAAGCACCAAGCAGAGGCTCCTGCCCTGGCATAGGCCATGCCAGCATAGATAGAGGGTTTGCCCACAGAGTTCTGTGGAAAATCAAAGGATGTTGGACTAACTCTTCCTCTCCAAACATCCTAAGAAAACTCAAATAAATCATGGAATGACTCGGGTTGGAAGGCACCTTAAAGCCCATCCAGTTCCACCCCCTGCCAGGGACACCTTCCACTATCCCAGGCTGCTCCAAGCCCCACCCAAGCTGGCCTTGGACACTTCCAGGGATGGCACAGCCACAGCCACTCTGGGAATTCCATCCCAGCTCCTCCACACCCTCACAGGGAAGAATTCCTTCCCAATATCCATATAAATCCATATAAACCCAGAGAGGGCACTGCCAAGGGGTCCCTGGATGTCCCCAGACTCACTATGTCTCCTCAGGGAGGAGGAGGAGGCGACTGGTGGCTTTCTCAGGCTGCTCCTCCTGGGGCCAGGACGAGGCAGGTCTGGAGCCAGCAGTGTGCTGGTCACCTGTGTCCCTGAGGGAGGGGTTGTCAGTGCCAGAGTCAGCCCACGCAACCCCTGCATACCCTTGTCACCTCCCTCCTTGGGGCCTTTCTCCACTGTAACACCACTATGAGTATGGAAAGACCCTTTCGGGGCAGGTCAGAGCTGTTCTGAAGGCTGCACTGGCACCGACACAGCTGGATCCCAGTCCCTTGGAGCTGCTCTTCAGGGGGGTTTGAGCCCCCACCCATCCCACAGCTGCATCCCAGTTCCTTGGAGCTGCTTTCCTTAGATGATTTTCAGCTTCCACCCACCTCACAGCTGGATCCCAGTCCCATGGAGCTGTTCTCCAGAGGGGTTTTCAACTCCCACCCATCCCACAGACCTTCCCATGGACACTCACCTGGCCCCACATCCTTTTTCCTCTTCCTGGCCCTGGCAGCAGCTGCCCTTCGAGGCCGTGCCGTGGATCCAGGGCCACGGACCAGCTGTGGGACCACCGTCCCCTTCAGACCTGGGGACGCAAATTCTGTCCCTAAAAACATCCCAACCAGGAAACAGGGGGCTCATGTGCCCCCAAGACCTCCCAGCACACCCCAAATGTCCCCAGAGGAACTCCCTGCCCTCCAGACACACTCCTTTAGGGGCCATTGAGGGAAGGGAGGATTTTATCCTGCTACCATTGTGCCCTCAGGGTGGGTTTTCACCTTTGGGAGTCCAAGGACTGGGTGGGATTATCTGCATGCACCTTTTGGGGTGCAGAACGCCCTTGGTGGGGGTCAATCCCAGATACTGCTGCTGTGGGAAGGTTTCACAGGGAATGAATCCCAGATTTACAGGGAATGAACCCCCAAGGGGAGGGTGTTCACAGGGAATGAATCCCAGGGACTGCTGTGGGAGGGGGTTCACAGGTTCCAGCCCTTGAAGAGGACTCCCCCCCCCCCAGCTTACCCTGAGTGCACATCAGAGCAAATTCCAGTGGGATCTGCCCCCACCCAGCTCCCATGGGAGCACATGGACCCCCCACTCTGCTCCCATACTCTGGGAGCCAGGAGCTGGCTGCATCCCAGCGGGAATCACACTCCTGGCAGAGGCACAGGCAGAACACAAATCCAACCCAAAGGCAACAAAGCGCTGATCAGGAGCAGGTGTAAGGGCTGCTGGGAGATGCCAGGTAGGTACCAGAACCCGCACTGCAGTGGCACCAGGCCCTCGATGCCCCCCTAAACCCTCTGTGTGTCCCCTCTTCCCACCCCCGGCATCGGAGGCGAGGAATTCCGCGAACTCCTGGGCCAGGCTTTCATCGCTGGTGAAGGCGCAGATGCAGGCAAGGAAGTGGATGCAGCGCGGTGGTGGGGCCTCTTCCTCCTCCTCCTCCTCCTCCTCCTTCCCGTGCCCACCCCTGGGAGCCCGGCAGGAGCAGGAGAAGCGGTGCTGGGCAAAGCAGGCGTGCAGGTACCCCAGACTGTGCCTCTGGCTGGCTTTGCACTTGACCACCAGCACGCTCTTGGTGACCCTCTGCACCAGCGGCCCCGTGGGCTCCGTTGCCAGCTCCCACAGGCTCTGCTTGGCTTCCGGAGGTGCCTGCACGGAGCCCAGCACGGAGCTCTTGAGGGGCAGCGGGGTGGCCTCAGCTTGGCAGCCCAGCGCCAGCTTCAGGTGCTGGCACTGCTTGTCCTCGCCCTCTGCCGCCGCCGAGCCGCAGGCGGGCGCGTGGCAGCGCCCCGAGCTCAGGGGCGTGAGGAGGGTGCCCTCGGGGGTCTCGACGGCCGTGTCCGAGAGCCCCAGCTCCACGAAGCAGCGCGAGTCGTGCCCGCGGTGCCGCACCGAGTACACCTGGGCGCGGGAGCCGGTGAGCACGCGCACGGCGTCGGCGCCGGGCGGGCGGCGGGCGCCGGGCCGGAACACCGTCCCACACGTCTTGTTCTTGCAGCTCAGCCCCCGTGTGCCGTTGTAGGTGCCACAGCGAGGGCACCTGCGGATGCCGCGCAGCGTGGCCTTGCCCAGGTCCGACAGGAAGGACGGGCCTTTGGGCCTTGCCGGGGGCAGGTCCATGCCTGGGGAGCTGAAAGGGCAGAGAGGGGACAGGGAAGGAGGGAGCGGTGGGGAAGAGATTGGTTGGTTGGTGCCAGTGGTGCCCCAACAGTCCCTGGGACACCCCAACAGGCCCTGAGCCACCCTGATAGTCCCTGTGTCACCTGGACCGGCCATGGCACACCCTGACAGTCCATGCACCATCCTGACTGCCCCAGTGCCACGCAAAGGGACACTCTGCCTGGTCCCTGCTGATCCCAATGTTCCCCAGAGTCCCTGTTTCACCCTGTCTGATCCGCTGGCCCTGTGCCCCCCTGAGGGTCCCGGTGCCATCCTGACAGTCCATGTGCCAGCCCTGAAAAGAGGAATCATGGGCAGAACAGGACAGAAATGAGGGCATAAAAAGGGTGATTCCCCCCACGTTGGGTTTTGCACCAGTTTGGCCTCTGAGGACCAGGACAGCAACTTCAGATCCCCCACATGCCCCCCAGCCCATTCACACCGTGCCCTGTTCTGGAGTTCCCAGTACCACCTAAATCCCTTCCCAGGACCTTTCTGGGCACAACCAGGCAGGGTCACATGGAGCTGTGACTTCCAGCCAGGCTCTGTGTCTGTGAGGGTACCAGGCAGAGGTGCCAGAGGTGTCTGTGTCACTGCTGGAGCTGCAGTGTCTTGTGAAGGCATCATGGAAAAATTTAAGTGGGAAAGAAGCTTTAAGATCACCAACTTCAGCTGTTCCCCCAGCGCTGCCAAGGCCACCACTAACCCATGTCCCCACAGGGATGTTCAATGTCCCCAGGGATGGGCACTCCACCCCTGTGCCAGCTGGACAGCCCTTTCCATGCAGGAATTTCCCCAATATCCAACCTGCCCCTTCCCTAACACAGCTTGAGGCCACTTTCCCGTGTCCTGTCTCTTGTTCCCGGGGGGCAGAGCCCGACCCCCACTTGTCACCCTCCTGTCTCTCTGGGGTCCCCTCTGCGCCTCCTCTTTGTCCCCACGCTGGGCCCCCTCACCCGAACCACGTCCGCGAACCCCTCCAGCCCGCCCCGTCTGTCCCGGGCCCACCCCCACCATCAGGTCCGGGGGTCTTTCCTCTCACCACCAGGCCCGAGGGGTCTCTTTCCCCTCACCTGCGGCTCTCGGGGTCTCCCAGGACCCCCCGCGCCCGGTGACGTCACCTCCGCCCTGGAGCGCCGTTACCGTTGCCGGGAGAGCCGTGTGGGAGGTCACACTTCCGCACCCGCACGCTCCTATTGGTTGGCCGGCACCACGTGCGCAGCCCGGGGTTGACGGGAAATGTAGTCCAGGGAATGGCGCGCACACGACTACAACTCCCGGCTGTCCCCGCGGCAGTCACCAATATCGCTCTTTCTCCCCCAAATTCAGCGGCAGCAGCTCCGCTCCCCCTCCGCGACACCGAGCAACAAAACCACGCCACACAAGCTTCGTTTCTTTTTCATTTTTCACGTTTTTTAACGTTTTTTCCTATTTTTGTGGCTTTTTTGTTTGTTTTTTTTGTGTGGGTTTTTTTTTTTTTTCCTAAGGCTGGGTAAGAGGTAGGATAATAAAGGGTGTTTTTGGCCTCTGATAGATCAGGTTTGGGAGCTCTTCTCACCTTCACTCCCTTGTAAAACACACATGGGATATCAAGGGAATTTTACACAATTAATTAAAAACTTTATATTCCAAGAGATATTTGATATCCACAAAAAATAAGGGAAAAAAGGGAAGAGTTGAGGCATAAAATCACATCAAAAAGACTCCGTGTCCTACCTTTAAATAAGGAAACGTACAAAAGTGGCCAAAGGTTGTGCAAAATTCTTCAATTTGCTCAAATATTTTACAGGAAAATGTAGAAATCAGTAAAAAAAAAAATCAAAACAACAACCCTGGAGGGATTTGTCACATTTTAGCAACAGGAATTTTGCTGTTCCAGGGTGGGCAACTTGGCTCACATGGGGAGCTGGGTGTTGGCACATCCCTTTCCCCCCGCAACGTAAGGCAAAACCAACCCTGAAAAACACACTGACATCCACAAAAATGATGTAAACGAATAATTTCTCCTCAAAAAAACCCTCCTGGTGGAAGAAAAGCCAGAGGGTTTTTCCAAGAGGCTCTTTTAAAACAGAGGGTGTGAGGCTGAAGACATGGCAGCTCCAGGATTAACACACTTTTGGCTTATTTGGCGGGGGGGGTGTGTGTGTTTACAGCTGTTTATGGTGTATTTTTCCATCAGCTTTGAGGGAAAAATCCCCCCAAAAATAGAAAAACAAGGATGACTTGTGCAATTCCTGCCCCAGTTCTCAGCTAAGGCAGTGAAGTCCCTGCATTTGTGTTTCTAAAAAACATGGATTCAAGAAACACATCCAAAGGAGGAAAAACAACCAAGGCAGAAGGCGGTGATCCAGCATCATCTGGGTTTGGGGGGGGATTTTGTTAAAATTTCAGGGATGGGGGTGATTTTTCCACGATTCCAACCCTTGGGGCTGTGGCTCTGGTCATAAATACCCGCGTGGGGGTGGCGGGGGGTCCCTGCGCTCAGGGGGTCTCGAAGCCCACGCGGAAGCCGGGCTGGGGGGGCACCACGGCGCCGTTCTGGCCCTGCGCTGGCTGCACTCCATAGCTGGGGCCCATCCACGCTGCTGATGACTGGGTCTGGCTGTGGGGGGAGAAAAGAATCCCTTAGTGATGTGGGGGGGGATAAGGAAAGGTGGGTTTCATGAGGAATTGGGTGCCTGGTGTAGGGAGGTGTTATTCTCCAAGCACTGTGTCTCTGAGTGGAAGTTTGAGGCTGCTGCACAGTCACAAAGTCCCTTCCCAAAGAGATAAAAAGGGGACTAAAAGGGCCCCCCTAACTCACCTGAATCCCTGCTGGTTCCAGGCCTGGCTGTACATGCCGTAGGTGGGCACCTGCCACCCGTTGGGCATGTACTGCCCGAGCTGGGCCCCGCTGTACCACTGTCCCCACTGCCCGTAGGGAGGAGGGTAACTGAGCTGGTTCTGGGAAAAGCAAGGGTTAGGAATCAGAATGACACTGTCCACCAGCCCAGGGTGCTCCAAGCCCTGTGCAACCTGGCCTCGCACACTCCCAGGGATGGGGCAGCCACAGCTTCTCTGACAATTCCATCTCAGCCCCTCACCACCCTCACAGCCAAGCATTCCTTCCCAATATCCCTCTGGCAGTGCAAGACCATTGCGCCTCATCCTGTCACTCCAGGCCCTTGTCCAAAGTCCCTCTCCAGTTCTCCTGGAGTCCCTTTGGGCTCTGGAAGGGGCTCTGAGGTCTCCCCGGAGCCTTCTCTTTCTAGGACAGAGAACTCAAATTTCCTCAGCCTTTCCTAATAACAGGGGTGCTCCATCCCTCTAATCATCTTTGTGGCCTCCTATGGACTTGCTCCACTAACCCATGGACCCCAGTGCCACATCCACACAGCTCTTAAATCCTTCCAGGGATGGGGACTCTACCTGTGCCAGGGTTGAACAATCCTTTTCATGAAGGAATTTCCCCAATCTCCAACCTGAACATCGCCTAGCACAACCTGAGGCCACTTCCCCTTGACCTATTCCTTGTTCCCCAGGAGCAGAGCTCAACCCCCACCTGGCTCTACCCTTCTGTCAGGGAGTTGCAGAGTAAAGAACGTCCCTCCTGCGCCTTCTTTTCTCCAGGCTGAGCCCCCTCCCAGCACGTAACAGGTTATTTAATTGGCCACCCCCTTCCCAGTGGAGGAGCCCTTACCTGCTGCACGGGGCTGACCATGTCCGGGGTCTCCTTGCCCCAGTAGCACTTCACGACGTGGCCCTCGATGGTGGTCCCGTTGACAGACACGATGGCGTGTGCTGCACTCTCGTGGGAATTGAACCTGTTGTGATTAAGTGGGGACAACAGGTGCCACTCACTCAGGGAGGCACAGCAAGGAGTAACCCTTGAGGGTCCTCATTAGCCCAGGATGGGTTTGGGGTCTCAGAACCAGCTGAAACTGCCTCTATCCCCCTCCAGTGGGTGGCAAAGGGTTGGGGTTGTTTTTTTTGGTCTCCATGTTTGACTCTATCTAAATAAACTCAAAAATCAAGCAAAGAGAGCAGTCAATTTATGACGTTTTTTGTCATCTAGAGCCTCATCAATAAAGATACGATGGTTTTGGGAAAGATCAGACTGCTTCAGTAACTCCTGAGATGACACAACAGACCACAGTTCCAGAGGAAGGGCCCCGCACCAGTTCCAGCTGTTTTCCAGGGGTTTTCCCGCTTGTTACAGGTCATAACCCCTTGCTGTAGGGTCGACTCTGCAGTCTGGCACATTCCCACCCATGCAAACCCACCATTCCCACCTGACCCAGGCCCACCTACCGCACAAAGGAGTATCCTTTATCTGGGAACACGCGGATCTCCAAGATCTGCCCGAAGGGGGAGAAGGTCTGGCGCATCAGCTGCTCTGGAGCAGGAAGGACAGGGAGCAGTGTGAGGCATCTGCAGCAGGACAGGGACAGGAGGGCACAGGGAGGGGGAAGCCACGTACCTGTGAGGCCCGAGGTGACCCCCCCGCAGTATACGGTGCAGTTGCTTGGGCTGGACTGAGTGACCACATCATCGTAGGACAGTTGTTTGGCGTTTGCTGGGAAAGATTGGACAGGCATTTTCAGTGGATCCGACAGGAATGGTGGGGAAATTGTAATCCTGACAGGCATGAGGTGTTGACCACAACCTGCAACACCTATTGAGGTCTGGTATCCCTCATGATAATCTCCCCAGGCTCCAAGAGACCTGGAGAGGGACTTTGGACAAGGGCTGAGGGACAGGACAATGGGAAATAGCTTCACACTGACAGAAGGCAGGATTAGATGGGATATTGGAAAGGAATTCTTCCCTGTGAGGGTGTGGAGGAACTGCGATGGAATTGCCAGAGAAGCTGTGCCTGCCCCATCCCTGGAAGTGTCTAAGGACAGGCTGGATGGGGCTTGGAACAACCTGGGCTAGTAGAAGGTGTCCCTGCCCACGGCAGAGGGGTGGAATGGAATGGTTTTGAGGTCCCTCCAACCCAAACCATTCCATGATTCCCTGGCTTCAGAGGCTGGCAGGGCACACAGCTGAGCACCTACATTCATAGGTGCTCTTTGGAGCCGGAGGTTTCCTCGTCGCCCAGTTGGTTCGGATTTGCCGTCCCCCGAGCCACTGCCCCCCCATCTGCTGGATCGCGTTCTCTGCATCCTGTCCAAGGAGACAAGAAAACCCACTGTCAGCAGCTCTCCCTTCTGGGACAGAGCCAGAGGAATAACATCACCGTGCTCCTGACTGACAGGATCCCTGGAAGTGCCCAAGGCCAGGTTAGACAGGGCTTGGAGCAACCTGGAATAGTGGAAGGTGTCCCTGGGACTGGATGGGGCTTTAAGGCTGCTCCCAACCCAACCCGGCCCAAACCATTCTGGGATTCTGTGATTTATATGGGTTTACAAGTACAGAGAGAAGCTTCCCTCCATGACAAGCAGGGAAACCAAAGCTGGAGAGAGACTGGGACTGAAAACACTCTACTGAAAATCATCCGGGGGAGCTCAACACTGTCACACAGCTCAGCCATTTATTGAAGAAGGAAAAGAAGGAATCTTGTATCATTTATGGAAAAAGGAAAGAAAAGGATCTTTCCCATTTATTGAAGGAAACAAAGGGATATTTCACATTTATTGAGGAAGGAAAGTAACATCTTACCCATTTATTGAAGAAGGACACAAAGCCATATCCTTTAGACTTCCCTGTTGCCATGTCCTTGACCACACGTGCGTCTCTAAAAAGCACAAACAAGAGCCAGTTCAGCCCCTGCAGTCCAATCCCCCCTCGAGGCCCTGAGCCACTTTCATCTCTCACCTCCACTAACCCTCAACTGTTCACTGCACCAGCAACACACCCAAAGCAAAAGGTTTCTTGGCTACACAGAACTTTATTAAGGGGTAGCAGGTAGCAGCAAAATTAAACTTAATTGTGTAAACATGCAAATCAATGGCTTCTCTAACAAATGTCTGCACTTTACAGCTGGTTCCTGCTTCAAAACACTTTCACAGACTGTTAAGACACAAAGCATGGTCAAAGTAGCTATTCCAAAGGACTTAAGGCTGGCATGAGCTGAATGGCTCTCTTGAACCATGCAATTTTTAAACTCTAGTTATTTGCCAACACATTCTACCTACTCATTCCAAAAATTACATAGAAAAAATAAAAAAGAAAAAGAAAAGATAGGAATCAAAAGGCATACATCGCCTGTTAACTGAATTCTTTAATTCTTGGGTCGTTACCCCCTTTTTGGACTGTGGGCAGCTGTAAATTTTGAGAGATTGGTATTTCAGAAATTATTGAAGACAACACCACAATATTCATATTTGTAAACTACACATTACATAGCATTGGAACGACAGTGACTGGAACTACAAAATACATATAAAAGAGGGGAAAATGAATAAAATTGATAAAAGTAAGTAAGAAAACTACAACGTTTGTCCACTGTGAACTGTAGCTTGTAGTTAGCCATGGAATTCTGTCCATTCTTCAGGGACACTCTGCAAAATAATCAGAGCCCTATTATTTGGGATTGAGTTAGGACGAGAACCAGCTACCAGAGCCAAACCCACTCATAGGACACAGCAGCAGTTCGGGGCCAAGCCAGCCCAGGGTGAGGTGTCCTCACACTCAGGCCACCCTCTTCTCCCCTCCCACCACCGACAGGCAGGAAAAGAAACAGAAACAGCAGAAAAACCGCTGAGGAAGTCATGCAATTTAGGGCTGGATAAGTCAGAGGGGGCAGAGAAACCAGTGTTAATGTGGGCACAACAGTGAGCACTGAGACTTAGAAGAGAAACCACAATGGAGAGAAAGTTTGTTAAAGGCTCCAAGATTTGAAGCCTAATTAAGTCTAATTCTGGCACCCACAGCACTAACGGTGTCACTGGTGCCTGAGCAAAGTCCCTCTCCCAAAGTTACAGCAGGAATATTTGTTCTTTCCTCTCTGTTTGACCAACCTTTCCCCTTTTTTTTAATTTCCTAAGTCAGAATTTGGGTCAAATGTTACAAATTGCCTCAGAAAAGCCACTCTGGGAAGCTGAGTCTAAAGAGGGAGGGGGGGGAAAAACTCATCTCTACTTACCCTCAACTGAAAACTTGGGAATAAAGACTTGAATACCAGTGAAAACAAGTGCAGAGTGAGCAAAAAAGGAACCACAATAAAAAGGTATTTGTTTAAAAAAAGCTGGATGCAAAGAATTAACCCAATTTCTTTCTGTGCTAATCATGCAGTACTTCATCCTCAGCATATTAATAAAAAACCCCTCTGTTTAGCACCAATAAATATGTATAGAAATAAATCAAGAAATATTCCATTAGAAGCACAATTCCAAAGACTGGTCAGTGATGAAGAACAGGTTAAGTCAAGTCACTTCATTGAATCATTTGTTTTTCCAGGTTACATTTAAAGGAGAAATTCTGGGTCCTTTAGGGTTTGGAAAAAGAGTTTGTAGAGTCATTATGGGGAGAATTCTGCTTTTTTGGGGAAAAAAACTGAGTTTCAGTTTGGACAGTTGGTTTGAGCCAGGGCAAGCCACGAGTGTTCTGTGTGTCAGCAGCACGAGCATCACTCCCCCTTCCCACCACCACCACGCAGGGACAGCCAGGGAAAAAACTCTTCCAGGAAAGATGGGACAACAGGCCTGGCCTCAGATTCAGGGTCAGGAGGGGGCCTGGGGAGTTATTTGTGGAAGATGTGTTCACTGAGCTGTCACCTCTGACAGCCAGACAGGGATAAACCTCTCACACCAACACTCTGCCTGTTCCTGCCTCCTTCTCCCATCATTCTGGCCTCATCCCTTCCATCTGGCCACATCAGGCCAGAGGATGAACTGACTCCTTGGAGCCCCATCCCTTCCACCCAGTCCCATCTGGCCCGAGGACAAACTGACTCCCTGGAGCCCTCCCTCTGCATTCCCTGCCCCATGAGCTGCACTCGGGCACTGGAGGTGTCTGAAGCAAGATCAAGTACATATATAAATTTTTAAACCTTCTATATAAGGAAATCAAACTGGCATTAAAAGAGGAATAAACTGGACTCTTGAGGGGTAAAAAAAACACAACAAAAAACAAACTTACTTCAATTAAATGCTTCACTACCCAACACTCCAAAGCACTCTATGTTCTTACACCACCATCAAGAAACTCCAATGTCCAGTACAGACAACACTACAAGGAAAATTAATGGTTTACATTTGGAGGATGGAATGAAGGAACTGCTCCTCACTCTGCTACACCCTGAGTAGGACAGACTGGCAGGGAGAGCTGGGACCATCCCTGCCCCGCTGGGACCTGCTCAGCTCCCTGCCCCAAAAGGTTTGGACAAATCTGTGGGGCCTTGGGTCAAGGGGCTGACGCTGCCCCAGTGCCCCAACAAGCCTTGTGCTAAAAAAAGGTTCATTTTGCGGGAAATGGGGATTAACTCCATAAAAAATATTGGCTATGGAAAAGGACTCAGGCTGGGCAGGCCAGGGAAATGCACACCCTGGGTTTAGAAGTCTGGATTTTCCAGCATTGCTGTGCCAAATGAGGCAAGGAGAATAAAGCCAAAGCAAGCTGGATGCAACTTTTCCAGGAAAGCAGAACAAACTGGGATAAAGGAGTCGGGTTAGAGGCTGCTGTGTGACCAGAGCAGTGCATGTCCCTGCACTGCACAGTGTTTACTTACTCACACACAAAGCTGCCTCCACTTAGGAGAGAGAAGTTGGAGATTATTTGCCCTAAAAAAGGACTTACGATATTCTTCCAAAGGGAGCAAAAGCTGCTTTTATATCTTCAGTTGTGATTTCTGGACTGAGGTCTCCAACAAAGACGTGGAAATGGTCTTTTGGGGAAAAGAGAAAGAAGCATTTAATGGTTGAACATCTCTGAATAGACCAGAGTAAAAAAATTAATATTAAAAACCTTTACTAAAACTCCAACTATTGTTAAAAATACATTATCAAATACCATAGAAATACCTATTAAGTACCACCAAAAAGCTTATTAAGTGCTACATGAAGACCAGAATTTGCTGTGGAACAGAATTCACTGCTGTTCCAAAGAGACCCTGTGCTTGGCAGTGCTACAAGTCAGTGATTTGAAGGACTCTGCAGCCACTTTTATATCTTGAATTTTACCAGCTGCTTTTAAGACCTGCAAGCATTTACTGTACAAATCTGAAACTACTCACTTAGTGTGTCCAGTCTACACAAAAATCTTTCTCTTCCTATGCCAGCATTAAGCTGTGACATAGAATTACGGAATCATGGAATGGTTTGGCTTGGAAGGGACCTTAAAACCACCCAGTCTCAGCTCCTGCCATGGGCAGGGACACCTTCCACTAGCCCAGGTTGCTCCAAGTCTCACCCAACCTGGCCCTGAACACTTCCAGGGATGGGCAGCCACAGCTTCTCTGGACATGGTAGGAGATCACTCACTGCCTAAAATCCCATCAGCTGCATCATTTCAAGAAGCACAGTATTCTGGAGCAGGAGGGATTTTGATCCTAACCACAATGTCTGGATTAACACTTGCAGGTCATGAAGGAAAAATCAAAAAAATCCAACTTAACACTGCTTTTAAAGCATCTGAGTTCTCAAAATCCCAGAGTTTTAGTTGCCCAGTCAACAGACCACGTGAATTCATGTGAATCCCATGGGTGTGAACCTGTGTGGAAGTGAACTACAACTGGAGGCATCAGGGTGGAAAGAGTGATCCATTGAATGGATGAAAAACAGCCAACAAGGAGGAAAACCAGTCCTCAATCTAAGGAGTTTTCCACCACAATCAAACAATCACACAGATTTTTCCACCACAATCACACAAAATTGTCCCGCAACAGGTACCAAACTCTGGAGTCCACTCAGATGCTGATGTGGTTTAGCTTCACTAGCCTACAGAAATGCCAAGTGAAGCCTTTCCATAAAAAATAAATGGAAAACAAACCGAAAATCCTCAAAGGTAGCTTCAGGTTGTTAGTGAACACCCTGGAGATATGTCATTTACGTTTAAGAAGACACAATTACCTTGTGAACGCTGTGTTGGCAACGGAACTACCTGATGACAAAGATCAGATTTGTTCTTAAGTTTATTAGCACAAAGATATTAATTAGGAGCACAATAAAAAATGATCCCACAAAGCACTTTTGATGTATTTATGTTTAAGAACTTGTACAACTCAAGGCATAAGTGGCACTTACTGCTGGTGTCTTTCTTCTGGCTGCTGGGTGTGGTGGCCCAGTTCACTTTGACCTCCTGCAAATGGAAGATGATTAGACCCTGCAATTCCCAATCAAGGTCAAGACACCTCCAGTCCTTAATTCCGACCCTACAGGGCTTCCCACGGGGCATGTTGCGGTGAAAGCACAAGTTGAAGACATACTTCTAAGGAGAGAGTTTGCTCGCAAGATTATTAAGAGGGCTGGAGCTCCTCAGCTGTGGAGACAGGCTGCGAGAGCTGGGATTGTCCAGCCTGGAAAAGGCTCCAGGGAGACCTCCGAGCCTCTCCCAGTGCCTAAAGGGTCTCCAAGAGAGCTGGAGAGAGACTTTGGGCAAGGGATGGAGTGACAGGACACAGGGAATGGCTTCCAAATCTCTCATGGGTGAGTGTAAAGAGGATGGGGACAGACTCTCTTCAGTGGTGGCCAGGGGCAGGATAAGGAGCAATGGGCATGAACAGAAACACAGGATGTTTCACCTGAGTAGGATTAAAATATGAAGGAAATATGATGGAAAACTTTCCTTTGAGGGTGACAGAGCCCTGGAACAGGCTGTGGAATCTCCTTTTCTGGACACATTCAGTGCCTGCCTGGACACCACCCTGTGCAACCTGCTCTCGGTGAACCTGCCTTGACAAGGGGGCTGGACAGGATCACCTCCAGAGGTCCCTCCCAACTCCAACCACTCTGGAATTGTGTGTGTGTTCTTCCCACATACCCACCTCCCTCTGTGTTCTTCCTACAGCAGTCTGAACTTGCTTCCCAGTCATGTGTGTAGAAGTGTCTGACAGCTCCACTTTGTCCACAGTGGAATTTTGCCTGTGGACATGTCACCCACACCCCTGAGCCAGCCTGTTTTCCCACTCCAACTCACCCACTAGACATGACAGCTTACCTTACCCATTATCTTCCGGCCATTCATGGCAGCGAGCGCCGCGGCCGCGTGCCGGTGCTCGTAGAACTCCACGAAGCAGTAGGGATCATTTCCAGCTGTCTGAGACAACAAACAAACCCAGGATTAGGGATACAAACCTCCTCAAACTGCACTCTGGCTGTTCTGCTCAGCTCCCAATTCCTTACACCTAAACATCTCTAAGTGGACAGGCTATTTCACTCTACAGGGATTACAACTGGGGACCTACAACACTCCTGGAAGTTTTAGTGCAGCTCTAAAAAGGGAAAATTATGGTAAAGTATTTTAAAAATCTCATCTACAACCCCCACATGATTTAACCTGTTCGCTCCCCTGTGGCCATGTCCACCCATCCTTCAATTCACACCAGGCACAAGGCAGGAATGATGCCAAATGCACACAACTGCATCTCCAGACTTTAACATGGCTGTGCCCTATTGCCAGGGGAATTCCCAGACACACAACTATGGCCTGAAGCCATCAGGAACATGGAAATCAGTGGGTACAGGCTCTTACATCCATGATCATTTTGCAGTTTTTGCATGGTCCAATCTGGCTGAACAGCTGGAGGATCAGGGCCTCAGTCACATCTCTGGACAGGTTCCCCACATACCTGAGGATCAAACACAGCATTGACACAGATGTTGGTCACACTGAAAGCTGGAGAAGGCCTTGGGACAAGGGCCTGAGAGACAGAAAAGGAGGATGGCTTCCCACTGCCAGAGGACAGGGTTAGATGGGATATTGGGAAGGAATTCTTCCCTGTGAGGGTCCAGAGGGGCTGGGATGGAACTCCCAGAGCAGCTGTGGCTGCCCCATCCCTGGAAGTGTCCAAGGCCAGGTTGGACGGGGCTTGGAGCACTCTGGGCTGGTGGAAGGTGTCCCTGGCAGGGGGTAGAATTGAGTGATTTTTAAGGTCCCTTCCAAACCAAACCATTCCAGGATTCTGTGGCCCAATGAACTCAAGCTACCAAACTGAAACTACTTTCAGTACTTTCATGTACAGAAATGGCATTTTCAGTATCTGCACACCATCATCATTCCCCAGGCACCATTTCCCAGCTGCCCCAGCAGCTCAGTCTGGTGTTTGTCAAGGTTGTTACACAACATTTGGTCAGTTCCTTTCAAAGGCCTCAGGTTTTGGAATCATCAGATCTGCCTGGAACAACTGTGGGCCAACATGTTTGAGTGCACAAAAACAACCTGAATTCCTGCTGCCATCTGGGATTTTTGGCTTTCTCAGACCTTCTGTGACCCATAGGTGGGTGTTTTTGCTGTTGTTGTCAAGCTCAAGTCACGGGATTTTTATAAAAAGCACAGCAAGAAACCTCAGTCCCCAAGGTGTGGCAGCAGCTTTCCACAAAGGAATGTTCTGTGGGAAACCTCTGCCATGGGAATCCCAGCCAAATCCCACCACCAAACCCACACTGGTGCACCTGCAATCCCCCAGCCTGCTGCTAAGAGGTGCAAAGGGGTTGTAAGAAAACAACCAGGCAGCAACAACAGGGTCTGCTCATGCTCCTGATGTTGGCACGAGGCCGGGAAACTGCCAGAGGGATGCGCTCCAATATTTGGTTAAGCAGATAATGTGGGAAGGAGACACAGAGTCTGTTCTTCTGCCAGAAATCATAAACACAGGAGCTCTGTATTAATAATATGGACAAGTATTTTAGGCAGGAGCCAGGATTATATTTTAAAATCACCAGGCAGACCTTCATAGGCATCGGCATCATCTCGCTCTAAATGAGTGATTCCTGCACTTCTGGCAAGTCTCCTTAAGCCTTAAAACCTTAAAAAAAAGGAAGGATTAGCATACTTCATTAAGGCAATTAACAACAGAACATTCTCCTCTACACTGATTTCAACTAAGAGACAGAATCACAGAATCAGTGAGTTTGGAACAGACCTCCAAGATCATCGAGTCCAACCTATGACCGATCACCACCTTGTCAATCAGACTAGAACTAGAAAGGCCTCTTTTTTTTTTTAGTATTATCACCACTTGGATAATAAATAAACTGAGCCTCACGTGACCTTCTGGGTCCAAATTAATTAATCTGTTACTCAAGAGTTCTCCAAACAGGCTGTCTGCACTCCAACCTCTGCACTCACAGGAGAACACCCCCGTCCGGTCTCTTCCTGCACCTTTCCCATCCCTCTCTTTCCTGCAAACTGGATGAGAATCCAATGTATAAGACAGTTGATGACTTTGCAGATGAAGGACTGTATTATCCAAGTGTATCCACTGCCCATGGCTTCTTGGGAAGTGAAAACCCAACCACTGTCAGCACTTTTGGGTGTTTCAGACACACAAACTGAACTAGTCCACATATTCCACGAGCACCCGTGGACGTCCATGGAAACACAAACAGGAGGATTTTGTCACTTCAAACCTGCCTCATAACCACTCTTCAGATCCATGATCTGCTGTTGGAGAGTGACTTTCAAGGAAGGGAACATGGGAGAACGAGCTGCCTCTTCAGGAAATCATTTACATAAAAGGAATTAACAGCTCCTAGTGGATCCAAGGCTCTACATCCCCCTCACAGCCATGGGTTATGTAGAAATGACAAAAACAAGGAGTTAATTCCAATAATGCATGGAATCTGATCCAGAAAAATGACTGGAATGTGCCAAAGCAAGGGAAGGAACAGGGTGCAGAAGGCTTTGGGGGCTCCTTATGATGCCACACAAGGAAGGAGGGAGCCCCAAATTCCATACCCAGGTGGGGTTTCTGGAGCAGAAATCCTACAGAAAGCCTTGTGTGGATTTAACACACACTTCAGCCCCAGCTGCAAAGGGCACCTTTAGCTGCATTTTCTGCCTTCAACTGCTTGTTCTAAACCTGGCCTGTGACATCCAGGCAGTGCCAATTCCCTGTGGGACTTGAGAAAGTCACCTGGAAGGAGTCAGAAAGATCCCATCCTGGGATGCTGCTCAGTCCTGTTGTGCTCACAGCCTGGCTGAGGTTAAGGTTGGACTCAATGATCCTCAAAGTCTTTTCCAACCTCAATAATTCCATGTCTGTGTCACGACCTGCACGTGCTCCAGGACAGGGACCTCATTCCCTCAGGAACACAGTGAGACCACCATGCTCCACACAACCACTGGGATGGGGGGGAAAACATCTTCCTAAATAAACACAAAATACCTAACAGGTCTGACTATGTTTGCAGATACCAAGAATAGCTCCTGAAACGTGGGAAGACAACAGGACTGGGGAAGCAGACAGAGTGGTCACTGCCCAGGAGAGCTGGGGTGAGGCACCTCAGTCTTGTTTTCCTGTGGTCACTCAGCCAAGTCGTTTCTCAACCCCTGCAGAGTTGCAGCAATCCAAGGGCACAACGTTCCCTCACCTTGGAATGATTTCCTCTCCCTCCTGTCTTTGCTCCTCCACTGGAGAATAAAGCTTGTAGAGGTGGGATGGGAAGACTGGGGTCTGATTTCCCTGCTCTGTACAAGGGAAACCCCTCCAGGTAACACCTGGCCAGGAAAAGGAGGGGAACACACAACTCAGGTGTGCAGAAAAACAGTGCCAGGCGTGCACAGGAGCTCTCCCATGCCTGAAAAAGTGCCAGGGGTCCACTGGACCACCACCTTTCCCTAATATCCAAACTAAACCTCCCCTGACAAAGCTTCAATTAGTTCTGGGAGAAGCAAGAAGCTCGAGGTGTGCTTTGAACACTGGGACAAGCAATGGATTCATGGGCACCTCCTGGTTATCTCCTTGGAGCTGCTGCTCATGGCCCCAGAGATGGTAAAATCCAGACAGCTGCTCACAAAATGTACACGGAGCATGTAGGATCATCGTCATGGAATGGCCTGGGGTGGAAGGGAACTTGATCATCCAGTTCTGTCCCCCTGGTATGGGATGGGATGGATTGAGGAGGGGATAATACACACCTTCCAGGCTCCTCTTCCCTCCAGATGTGACTTGCGATATACTAGGGAGAGTGGGATACACTCCAGACCCTTTTTCCCTCCAGAGGGAGAAGGAACACACTTTCCTTTCTCTACAGATGTAAATTGGGATGTACTGGGGAGGGGGGACGCATTTCAGACTCCATTTTCGCTCAGGGGCTAGAGGACACCCCCTCCAGACCCCTTTCCCTCCAGAAGTGAGCTGCAATGGACTGGGGAGGGTCACATACTTTGCAAACCCTTTCCCCTCCAGATGTGAGTTGGAGGCCCGGGCTAACACGCGGACCGAGGCGCAGGATGGCGGTGACCAGCGCTGGAAACCGGGAAAGGGCAGGAACACCAGAGGGGGGCGGGGGTCCCCACTCCCTGAGGGGGGCCGGGTGCCCCACAGTGCCGGGCGGGGGTCGCTCCCTCGGCACTAGATGGGGGGGTGTGCTGAGGGTCCGCAGCGGAGCCCCAACGGCGCCGCCGGTGCCTGCGGGGCCCAACCATGAGGCGACCCCGGGCCGCCCCTCCCCGCGGAGCCGGGAACAATAGGCGGTCTCGTCCCCTCCCCACTCACAGGGTCTTGGGCATTTCATCCTCCATGGCGCCGCCGCCGCCCGCCCCGGCTCTTCCCGCCCGCCGGGGCGGCCCCGTGAGCCCTGGGCAGCCCGGGCAGCCCGAGCGGCGCCGGCCCCGCCGGACGCTCCCGCCGCGGCTCCTCGCAAGATGGCGGCGGGCGGGAGGCTGAGCGGCCGCGGGGCGGCGGAACGCGCGTGCGCGGGGAGGGCGCGGGACCGCGCGCGCCGCCGCCGCTCTGCGCATGCGCCACGGGGAGCGGGCGGGGGGTGTTGAACACAAAGGGTTAAAGTGAAGGAGTTAAAAGTAAAGGAATTGAAATATGGGAATTAAAAAAACGGAGGAATTTAAAATCAAGGAGATAAAGGGGTTAAAGGCGGGGTGAAAAGGAACACGCGGAGAGTGGGCATCGGGGGCGGGGAAATAAATATAAAGGGGTTAAAACGAATTGAAATAGAGGAGTTTAAGGAGTTTGAAAGTAAGGGATTAAAAGTAAAACGGTTAAAAGTGGAGTGAAAAGGGACACGCGGTCACTGGGAATGGGGCAGCGGGACAGGGGAATAGAAATAAAGGAGTTAAAAGTAAAGGAATTAAAGGAATTTAAAAAATAAAGACATTTAAAAGAATTAAAATATAGGAATTTTCCAAGGAAGGAGTGAAAAAGGAAAGAATTAAAAGTACAGGGATTAAAATTGGAATGAAAAAGGACATGTGGGCACTCGAGTGCGAAAATAAAAATAAAGGAGTTAAAATACAGGAGTTGAAGGAATTTAAAATAAAGGAATTAAGATATAGGAATAAGAGGAAGGAATCAAAAGAATTAAAGGAATTAGAAGGACAGGAATTAGAAGAACAGGAATTAAACCCCCAGTGAAAAGGGACATGGGTTCGCTGGGAATGGGCGGCAAAACAAAACTGAAGGAGTTAAAGGAATTAAAAGTTGAATTAAGAAACAATCAAATCCAATAGAACAGAACAAAATCCTTCCTTTTATTCAGGGCTGGGCACACAGGAGGTGCCCCCACCGAAGATGTTCAGCGAGAGTTTTGTGTTTCCAGGTTTATATCCTGAGTTACAGCTGAAACCTCCCCAAAGTCAGGCAGGGGGTGACTGAACAGCTCTGGTGGCTGCTCTGATCTCTGCAGCTCTGCATGGCCTTTTAACTGAACATGGTACAGCTCCAGGCCTCTAATCCAGACAGGCTTTCTCATTTACTTCTTACAGCCCAGCCTCTGATCTAAACAAGGGTTTTGGTTTATTTCTTAAAGTCCATCCTGCAGCTCCAGGGTTAAATTCCTCTTCGTCTAAAGCTCTGCACGGGTAAGAGAACTGACGGATTTGGGTAAAAGCTAAAATCAAAAATTAACATAAAATACAAAGTTAGTACACGTCTGATTAAAAATTAGTAGAGATCATATGATTTTATGGAGAAAGGATAAAAGGGACATGTGGTGACTGGAAATGGGCAGCCAAACAAAACTGAGGGAGTTAAAGGAATTTAAGGCGAAGGGAGTAAAAACAATGGAACTAAGAGTTAAACATTAGAAGGAATTTAAAGAGAAGGAAGTGAAAACAGTGGAACTAACAATTAAACATTAGAAATAGAATCACTTCTGTGCTGTCCGGGAATTGAAAACTGAAGGAGTTAAAGAAATTAAAAGTAAAGGAATTTAAATCGAAGGAAGCAAAACCCCTACAATCAACACGCAAACGTTAGAAATGGAGTTACTCCTGCGCCGCCCGGGAATCGAACCCGGGTCGCAAGAATGGGAATCTTGCATGATACCACTACACCAGCGGCGCTGTTGGCATAAACTGCTGCGCAGCCGCCCTTGGTTGGGCTCGGCCCGGCCCGGCCCGCCCGCGGCTCCGCCCGCCCTCGCCCTTCGCCCTTCGCCCTTGCCCGGCCCGCGCCATGCAGCGCCCGCCGCTGCTTCTTCTCCTGCTGCTGCTGCTGCTCGGCCCGCCCGCCCTCGGCCGCCGCGATGGGCCCGGCAAAATCGGTACGGCCCGGGGGAGCTGGGGGGGAACCCTGAGGGGAGCGTGAGGAGGAAAGGGGCTGGGAGGGAGGGAGGGACTGGAGGCGTGAGGGGAGGCCGAGAGGGGCTCGGGGGGGTGTGAAGGGTGCTGTCCATGGGGGATATGTGTGTGGGGTGAAGGGGGATATCCTTGGGGGATCTGTGGGGGGTGAAGGGGGATGTCCTTGGGGGATCTGTGGGAGGTGAAGGGGGGTGTCCTTGGGGGGATGTGTGTGGGGTGAAGGGGGGTGTCCTTGGGGGGATGTGTGAGGGCCAGGGGCAGTGGTGGAGCCAGGAAGGTTCCATGACCACTGACCAGGCCTGTGCCGGTTTCCCCAGCCGTGGTGGGCGGCGGCATCGGCGGCTCGGCCGTGGCCTATTTCCTGCGGCAGAAGTTCGGCAGGACCGTGCGCCTGGATGTGCTGGAGAAGGCGGCGGTGGGCGGCCGCCTGGACACGCTGGATGTCGAGGGGGCTGCCTACGAGGCAGGGGGGTCCGTCATCCACCCCCTCAACCTGCACATGAAGCACTTTGTCAAGGAATTGGGTGAGTGGGGATCCCTCATCACAGTGTCACCCGGCCCCAAGACCATCCCCTGGTCCCAAAATCATCCTCCTGGAGTGCGCCAGGTCCCACTCTGCTGGGGGATGTCCCTCTAAAAAACAAGTCTTGGTTGCCCTGTACGTCCTTCCCCAATAGCCCCACTTCTTTGTCCAATTCCCCTCCTCCCCAATATCCTCCCCAATAGTCTTCCTACTTTTTCCAGTATTGCCACCTTGTCCTTCCCCAATAGCCCCACTTCTTTTCCCAATATCCCCCCATGTCCCTCCACAGTAGTCCCCCTTGCTTCCCCAATAGCTCCCCATTATCCTTCCCAAAAGCCCTCTTTCCTTTCCCAAGTAGTCTTCCATATCCTTCCCCAATAGTTCCCTTTCTTTTACCATTATCTCCTTATGTTTTCCCCAGTAGCCCCCCCATATCCTTCCTAAGAGCTCTTCTTTCCCCAACAGCCTCCCATGTCCTCTCCCAGCCCCACTCCAGGAAAAGGAAACCCATATCCCAATGGAAATGGGACACCTTCCTGTGGGTGGCCCATTAATGCCTTAATAAATGTCAAAGAGTCACTTTAAACCACTCCCTGGCTCCTAGTAAGAGCTAATTTCCATTTTCATGCCTTGGGAATCCAGTCTTCAATTGCTCACCCTTATCAGTGTGAAACCAGGTCCTCTCAGGAAGTTAGAATGGAGGTGTAATAGCTCTACATTTCCCTAAATTAGTGTTTTCCACCCTTTTCCTAAAGGCCTCTCAGTCGCCCCAGTCCAGGGCAGCCTTGCTGGTGTTTACAATGGGGAGGAATTTGTGTTTGAGGAGAGCAGCTGGTATATCATCAACCTCCTCAAGCTGCTCTGGCACTATGGGCTCAACCCCCTGCGCATGTCCATGTGGGTGGAGGACATCTTGGACAAGTTCATGAGGTATGTTGGGTCCTGAGAAGGAAAAAACGGGAAAGGATCTTAAAAACTCTTATTCCATGGGCAGGGACACTTCCCACCAGCCCAGGTTGCTCCAAGCTCTGTCCAGCCTGGCCTTGGACACTTGCAGGGATGGGGCAACCACAGCTTCTCTGGGCAACCTGTGCCAGGGCCTGCCCCCACTCATAATAAAAAAATTCCTTAAATCCAACCTAAACCTCCCCTCTTGGTCCGGTCCCTCCAGGCCTTTATCCTGCTGCTCCCATGAACGGCTCAGAGCCATACCATGAGATCCCCCACAGGCTCCCAGAGCCACAGAGATAATTAACTTCAGCAACTAATAATTAATTTCTCATCTCTGATGAAAGGATCTATCGCTACCAGATGTATGACTACGCCTTCAGCAGCAACGAGCACCTGCTCCATGCCCTGGGAGGGAACGACTTCACCCGAATGCTGAACCAGACCCTCGACGAGGCCATGCAGAAGGCTGGATTCTCCCACAAATTCATCAACGAGGTGGTTTGTCCGGTCATGAGGGTTAATTATGGGCAAGGTGTCAACATCAATAGTTTTGTAGGTGAGTGTTTCATAGGTGAGTGTTCTGTAGGTCAGTGTCCCATCCTGGCTGTCCCAAGGACCTCGTGCTTTTCACACATGTTGGATTCCTGCTCCCTGGACTCCAACCTCTGTGCCCCAAAGGGATCTTCATTCCTCTTAATTTTCCACTTTGCTTTTCCAGTGCTTCCCTAAATGAAGACATTGAACAAGTGGCTCTGATGATGGTTTCCTTGCAGGTGCTGTTTCTCTGGCTGGAGTGCAGTCAGGTCTTTGGTCTGTAAAAGGGGGAAACAAACTTGTCTGCCCTGGCCTCCTCTATGCTTCCAAGGCCGATGTTATCCCTGGAACAGTTGTGTCTATAGAGCCAAAAATCAGACCCAGGCCCACCGGTGAGTTAGGTTGGATTTTCCCTTGGTGGGGAGAGGAATGGCAATACTGGAGACAAACCTTGGCCCCTTGGCTGCAGCTCCTTGGGCTTTCAAGACAAAAATTATTCCCTGTGAGGGTGATGAGGGGCTGGGATGAAATTCCCTGAGAAGCTGTGGCTGGCCCATCCCTGGAAGTAAGTGTTCAAGGCCAGGTTGGACAGGGCTTGGAGTAACCTGGTCTAATGGAAGGTGTCTCTGCCCATGGCAGGGGGTGTGACTTGATGGGCCTTGAAGAGGTGCCTTCTAACCCAAACCATTCCATGAAAACAGGGCTTAACACCCAACTGACAGCTAAGCTGGTACTAGTTAATAAACCCAAGTGGGGTGGCATTTTAAAGTGCCTGGGACAAACGGGATTTCCTCCCACTGTGGAGTGGGATAACTGAGCTGTTCTCTGCAGGGGACCCTGTGAAGCTGTACCAGGTCACCTACAACACAACCTCGGGGATGACAGGGGACACGTATGACATTGTCATCATTGCTGCTCCGCTCGGCCGCAACATGGCCAACATCACCTTCCAGAACTTTGACCCTCCTGTCCCGGAATTCCCGAATCCTTACCATCAGACTGTCACCACCCTGGTGCACGGACGGTTAAACACCTCTTTCTTTGGATACCAGGACCAACAGGCCTTTCATTTGAGTGACATTTTCACCATGGAGAATCCCAAACTATTCATCAACAGCCTGGGGGTGGTGCATCCTGTGGAAGATGCCATTGGAAATGGGAAGCTACCATTGCAATCAGCCATCTGGAAGATGTTTTCCAATGAAGTGCTCACCAAGGAGCAGCTTAACCTGCTTTTCTCGTCGTACGACTCGGTCAAGGTGAAGTCATGGTTGGCGTATCCCCAGTACAGCCCCCCTGAGAAATGCCCTCCCATCATCCTCCACGACCACGTGTACTACCTGAACGGGCTGGAGCGGGCAGCCAGTGCCATGGAGATGAGTGCCATTGCTGCTAAGAATGCTGCCCTCCTCGCCTTCCACCGCTGGCATGGCCACACTGACAGGATCGACCAGGAGGACCTGCACGAGAAGCTCAAAACAGAGCTCTGAGCCCCCTGGAGAGATGGGGCTGTGGAGCCATAATTAGCACTAACGAACAGGAACTCCATGCTTAGCCCCTCTAAGGTATTTTGTAGAATTGTGGGATTGTTAGGGTTGGAAAAGGCCTTTAAGATCATCGAGTCTGACATCCACACAACACCACCCCTACAGGAAAGACCTTCAAGATCATCAAGTCCAACACGACCACCATGACCCCCCACTCCAGCTGTCACCACACCATCACGGTCCCCACTGTGGGAAAGACCTTCAAGCTCTTGAAGTCCAGTGTCAACACCACTATACTGGTCACCACTAATTATGTCCTCAAGTGCCACATCCACACAGTTTCTGAACACTTCAGGGCTGGACAACCCTTTCCATGAAGGAAAGTTTACCCAACCTAAACCTCCTGTGGTGCATCTTGAGAACATTTAGCCAAGTAGAGAAGGAGCAGGACAGCAGTGAAGCAGCACAGGAAGCATTCCCAAGCAAGCTGGGACATTTTCCTCAAGCAAATTCTTCTGACTTTTCCTGAATCTCCTCCATCTATCCCTGAAATTAAAGAAGTTGTTCAAAGTGCCATATTGACCCCAAAAGTTCCCTCCCAGCTCAGGATCACTGTGAAGCCATGCACATCCCATTCCTTCTCCAGCTGACAATATCCTCTCTTTTGACTGTCCATCTCTCTGCCTCAGCTACTTTCTGAAGGGTCTGTTAAATAATTATTCCTCGGTGTGGAAATTGGCACTTAATTTGCTTCCCAAATTGTGCTGTAGCTTCTGGGAGGGGGACTGGTGTGCTGGGAGCTGCCAAAATGGGTGGGAAAGAAGGAAACCCACAAGTATCTGAAGGAGTTAAGAATTTCAAGACCTGACTTTTCTGAGGTCATGAGATAACATGAATATGACCAGAAGTAGCACAAATTTAACACCCTCTTCAATAAATTCAGCCTTCTCAAAGTTTTCTTTGAGTTTTTTCAGGACTGGGAGCAGAATTAACACCCCGCTGCCAAAAACCGACACAAGGCTGCCTTCAGTTAAGTCAACCATTACAAAATTTATTTAATAACAAAAAAAAAAATTGTACACTTGTGGGCATCGTCTTGGATGAGGAAACAGAACTGGTGGATCAGGATTTGGGTTTTTCCAAGGTTATACTCGTTCCAAAGCTTCCAGCATGATGATGCTGTTCCCTCGAATCACCTGAAAGTGCAAAGTTGAGACTGCAGCAGTTGTTACCTTCAGACTGAGGGTCCTTCCCTCAAATTTATTTCCCCAAAATGCTGATGCTTCACAAATTCACCGGAATTCCCCTACAAGGATGAAAAATGAAACATGACTGATTTAACTCTAAACCCCCACAGATCACAGAATCCTTGAATGATTTAGGTTGGAAAAGACCTCCAAGATGATCAAGTCCAACCTGTAACCAATCCTCACCTTGTCACCAGCCCAGAGCATCGAGTGCCATGTCCTTGGACACATCCAGGGATGGGGATTCCACTCCACCACCTCCCTGAACAGTCCATTCCAATGTTTAACAACCCTTTCAGTGAAGAAATTCCTTTTTATGTCCAACCTGAACCTCCCCTGGCCCAGCCTGAGGCTGTTCCCTTTCCTCCTGTCCCTGTTCCCTGATGCAGAGCCTGCCCTGCCTTGGCTCTCCCCTCCTGCCAGGAGTTGCAGAGAGCCAGAAGGTGCCCCCTGAGCCTCCTTTTCTCCAGCTGAGCCCCCACAGCTCCCTCAGCTGCTCCTGGTGCTCCAGCCCCCTCCCCAGACCTGCCCTCCAGCAGATCCACATCCCACCCAACTTGGTGTCATCCATGATTTACTGAGGGCCACTCAATCCCCTTACCCAGATCATCAGTGAAAAAGATGTTAAACTGAGCCCCGGGCGGTCACTGGTACCCAGCTCCAGCTGGATGTGACCTCATTCCCAACAGTCCCTCGGTCCATCCATCCATCCATCCATCCATCCATCCATCCATCCATCCATCCATCCATCCATCCATATATTTTCCAGACAAGAGGAAACCTCTCCCAGCCTTCTCCAGGATAGATACAGCACCAAAAGCTTTGTTAAGTCCAGGCTGACACATCCACACCTCCACTTACCAACCCTTCCCTCGTTTCACCCGTACCATCCACGTCTGGGCTCCCCAGTCCCTCCCAGTGGCACTCACCACCATGCCGATGTTGTTCTGCTGCCCACCGGGCGCCATCTCCACGCACTCATCGATGACCAGGTTCATGAAGGGATCAAAGCCCCTCAGGATGCCCTGCACGTGCCTGCCGCCGTTCAGCTTCACTGCAGGGAATCCAGGGCTTAGGGAAGGGGGAATCCCAAAATGAAAGGGATTCACCCCAAACTGTGGCTCAGGAGGAGTGGGACACATGGACAGGGGTGGTGGTTAATGGGGAGGGTTTAGTGCAGCCCATTGGTGGGGTAAAGGGAAGAGAGGGGAAAAAAATTAGTTTTTAATATTATAGTTAAATTTATGGATTATGGCTTAAATTTGTGAGTTGTAACTTTAATGGATTATGAAGCCTGAAATTAGTCAGTATGTGCTCCAGGTGGTCTGGTCCATGGTGGGCAGGAGCACCAGCCCTGGTAGCTGCGACCCCTCTCCCTGGACACTGTGAGGGGCTTGGGGGGAGTCCCCAAATGTGGGGGTTGTGAAGGGGAGTAGGGCTGGGGAGGCTTCCCTGATGTTGGGGACTGTGAGGGGAAGCAGGGCAAGGGGGTCTCCAGTAGTGGGAGCTGTGAGGAGGCACAGGGTGGGTGGGGATCCCCAAAATTGGGTGCTGTAGCGGATCAGGGCTGCAATCTCGGGGGCCGTGGGGTGGATCGGCGTGGATGTGGGGCCATGAGAGGGAGTGAGGTAGGTGGGTGCCCCCAGGAACTGTGAGGGGGAGAGGGGCAGGGGGGTCCCCAATAGCAGGCGCCGGGAGGGGGGGCGGGGGGGAGCACCGGGAGGGGGAGGGGCTGGTGGGGGTCCTGTTCCGCCCGCGAAGGCGGCGCGGGGACGGGATCTGCTACGGGACTCACACGACAGCTTCTTGTCCATGAACCTGCAACGAGACGGCGGCCCGGGGTCAGCACCGGCTGCGGGAACGGGCCGAGAGACCCCATGCCCGGCCCCTCCCCTCCCCTTCCCTCCGCCGTCGCTGACACCGGGCCGACCCCTCCCGCCGCCATCACACCAATGTGCACGCCGGACATCGGCAAGCGGCGGCCCCCGCGGTCTCCTCCCGACCCCCCCCAAGCCCCGGCCCCAGCCCCTGCGCGCCTTCAGACCCACTTTTTCAGCTCGGGCGGGTGCGCTTTGCTCATGGCGCCCTCAGCCCCGGCCCGTCTCTGCCGCGCGCCGCGCTCTGACGTCACCGCGCCGCGCGCCCCCTCCCCGCTAGCCAATCGCAGCCGTGCCCGCCCCTCGCTCTGCCCCGCGCGCCTCTGGGCAGCCAATCGCGGCCCGCGGCTCGGCTGCCGCGCTGACCCGAATAGCGGCGCGCGCGGAAAGGGGCGGGGCAAAGGCGGGGCGGGATGCGCGGCTACACCGAGAGGTACGGCACGGGCGGCGTGGGGTGTGCGGGCGTGACTGTGTGTGTGTGCGAGCGCGTGTGAGCACGTGTGTGTGTGTGTGTGTGTGTGCGTGAGAGCACGTGTGTGTGTGTGTGTGAGAGCACGTGTGTGTGTGTGTGTGTGAGCACGTGTGTGTGTGTGTGTGTGTGTGTGTGAGAGCGCGTGTGTGTGTGAGAGCGCGTGTGTGTGTGTGTGAGCGCGTGTGTGTGTGTGAGCACGTGTGTGTGTGTGTGAGCACGTGTGTGTGTGTGTGTGAGCACGTGTGTGTGTGTG
>JAWWEV010037312.1:0-28088 GCA_035583235.1 Hafferia zeledoni | reverse complement strand
GTGAACCCCCCAAAGTGCCAGCAGGGTTCATCCTGCACTGTGAACCCCCCAAAGTGCCAGCAGGGTTCATCCTGCACCGCGAACCCACCACACCAACTTCTGACCTGCACCTCCTGTGGGGATGACATCCCATTGCGAGTGCCTGTGACAACGAGGCAGGAGCTACTGCTGAGGGTGGATTTGGTTCAGCAATGAACCAAATGATTCATTTTCATCAGTGATTCCCACCATGATCTATTTGTTGAATATATTGACACTATTGAGACTCACTGTGTGTTTACTTGTTTTGGTAGCTTACAGCCTAAATATGTTACATGAGGATGTTGTGGGACAAAAGCTTCTTAGACACATATTTCTTAAAAACTATATCTGGAAAAGTCTCCTATCTCAGATGAAGCTCTTGCTAGAGTGTTTTTGACTTCTCTGTTCCATAGAGAGCATAAGTAACATTATTAGTTCAGTCATAGGTTTCACATTTCCGGGAATCCTGAATGTTTAACCGTGGAAACTTTGTTTAGCAGTAACAGGGAAGGTCCTTCCACATGGCTTGGCTTATTCTCTGAGCTCTCACAGTGTGTTTAGTGGCCCATGAGCACAGAAGAGACAGCTCTGCCCCTAGGATCTTACAAACTGCCTTAGTGCCAGAGCAAGGAAAGGATCTGCACCTGAGATGTGTGTATATATTGTAAGCATAAAAGGTATCTTACAATGCACCTGGAGAAAACATAAGACATGAAAGCAGCATGCTGAATGTAAATTTAAAGGGAGACAGGTATGCAAGAACTGGGTGGACATATCAGGATTTGAAACAAAGAAAGAAAAGCAGCTGTATCATACCCAGTGCAAATTCTTCCATCTGCCAGAGATGAGGTTTTGAACAGACAGATAACCTGGATTTCCTCACTGGCAGATAAAATTGCTTGAGAAGTTGGCATCAAATAAAATATTTGGCAGAGGGAGATAACACATAATGCCTTTTTGCTATGAAATGTGTAATAAATATGCTAACAATCAACCTAAACAGATAGACAATGCTATTGTTTGCCAACATTATTATATTGATGTAAAATATACTAAATATATTTGGGGAGACTAAACCAAGCTCAGAAATCATGAGAAATTGTACATTAATTTTGACTTAGCGAAGTGCAGTATCCATAGTAATGGCCAATGCCAACTGCTTAGGGCTTCATTCAGTAAAACCCTTAACACATAAGAACACAGTAGAAAACAGTACTAGTACTAAATAACCAAGAATAAAGAAAATAAAAGAGTTAAAACCATGCCCATATTAGACAGGATTACTCACTTTTACATCAGAGAACAGCAAGCTGAGTTCCTGAACGAGATGAGGTCAATTTAAGAGCAGAGTAATTAGGAGTGAAACAGCCACGTGTGATGGAGTGGAATCTCTGCAGCAGAAAAATGTTACACAACGTGAGAGGCTGGTTTGCTGCCAGAAACACAACTGGCACCAGTTGGCATTTGTCTCCACAGACAACGTTGCAAGAATAAGGAATGATGCTGGAAAGCAGAATAAGGATTGCTGATGCAGCCCTGGAGAGGCACCAGGATGCAAAGCAGGGTATGTGCAGGCTGTTACCCTGTCCACAGGACTCACCTTGTTAACCACCCAGCCTTTTGAACTCTAAAAATGTTAAATAATACACTGAAATCCACTAGAAGTTCATAAATGCATATTCTTCTTACTCTCCAACAAATGCATGACAAGGCTAGATAAAATCCATATGGAAATCACTGGGATGTTAAGGAAGGCAATTCTTTAGTAAGATTCAAAATAAGATTAGGAAGTTACCTCTGAAAGCAGCATTTGTAGATAGACAAAATTCACAAAGGCATCAGAAAAACAGCAAAAATTCCTCGCAGAGAAAAATTGCCTGGATGGACAAAAATATTATGGGAGGGCTTTGCCTAATAACTGCTATTTGTAAATTCTTCATCAATACATATGTCCTTTGCTTCCTAATCTCTCCTTCAGGTGAACCTGGGAAAAAAAAAGGAAAATCTTTGAAATGCATATTCCATGTTTTACAAACCATCTGTATTTAACAATATCCAGTTTAGGTTATTATCAATAGAACTTGTCAGAATAAGCTCATTGAATCAGAAATATGTGAAAGATTTTAGTAAACAAGACAACACAAAAAACACTCAGGTGTTTAAGACACCCAGAGGAAAAACCCAGTTGGAATCCTAGAGGAGGCTGCTTGGTAGAGCCAAAATCTGGGCTGTGCAATAAGAGAAGCCCTGGGAGACAAGATCTCTGGAAGACAAAGATGCTTCTTCTGGAAAAAGAAATCAGAGCTTCCTTTCATGACAGAAAGAAATTCAGCAAAGGACTGAAACCTTGATTTATTGTTGTGGTTTGCCTTAACCTCTTCAACAACTGCCCAGTGTCAGCTGGTTATTTATCATCCCAAACAAGACAGGAGCCAGGTGGAGCTTAGGACATGTAGGGGGAGCAAAGAGGCACTTAAACTGCTTAAATAAATGAAACACAAACAAAACACATTACCTAATCTCCCAGGCACAGCTGGATTGATCACCCAGATGCTAGTAATTCATCCTGCTCAAATCCCTTGTCCTGCACTTCACACAGCTGGAAGAAAAAGGAATTTGCTGCTGTATTTGTGCGCAGTAAAATGCAACAGATATACATGAGATAAATACATTTTTCAAAAGTACAGCTGCTACAGTCATATTCTGAATATTCTTCATTTTCTTCTCAAACAACAGTAACTGCTCCCACATGGACAAACCTCTGCATGTGGAAGGCAGAGGATTTATGAGGCTCCACACCAGAGCTCCAGGCTTAGGCCACAGTGTCTTTGTTGCCCAAACATTTTAAAGACAGATTAGCACAAGGGTTCAACCTTATTACTGACCCATGAGATGTGGACACAGATTACAGTCTCAGCATTTATTCTGGAGACAAGTAGAGCTGCACTGCAGAGCTAATGTAATTATTGCAAACATCACACTTATGGAGAGGAGCTGCTGTGCCCCGGGTGATGTGTATGAAGGCTGAGAAAAGTACTAAACACAGACAAATGAGCCAAATCCTGAACTCCTTGGATGTCCTTGGGACTTTGGATAAACGAGAAAAGAATCCTTCTTAATGTCCACAAACCCAGGCCCACTGCTGGAAGTGAAAATTCCAAGTGTGCCCTGTGCTCACACCCAGGACAGTTGTGGGGATTTGATGGGTGGGTGATTTCTTTGACATTCAATTCTGTTTCCCATATGAGTTCTGTTTTCTTGGGGAACACTTTGTACAAGTACACTAAGAGTGGTTTAAACTGGTTGCAGTATTACATGGGGTTGTTTAAGTGCAGCATCCTGTGATGAAGGAGCCACTGATCTGTACAAGGATTATTGTGCCTGAATAATTTTATGGATGACATTGGTGCAGGCTGATTTCCTTACCACATAGAATCTGACTGGAAACCTCAGGGACTGGTAGTTTATGTTCTTGGAGTGCCATCTAACTTACACAGATTGCTTAGATTTTTCTGATATTTTAATGAAAGCTTTTGGCATAGCACTGGTAATGTATTTCTTTGCAAGTAACACTATGTGCAAAACAAAGGCACAATGAGGAGAACAGAAAACTCCAACCAAAACTTTGTTAAACACAAAGTTATGTTTAGGTAAGAAAAATGTACATGTAGTGAGCTGAGCTGGCTGCTAATCCTTATTAAGCAGCCAAGGAATGGTGCAGTGTCACAGAAAGGGCAATAAATAAAAGTAAAATGCAAATTAGAATCAATCAAAGAATTCCCAAGGTCTGCATGCAATTTCCAAGCACACTCAGATTAATGCAGGATCTCTGCCCTTTCTGGCTTCCTTTTGGGAGCTCAGGCAGCATGGAGAGTGTGTGGGGCAGGAGCTGCAGACCTGCCTCTCCTCCTGAGGAACGCTCCCAGTTCCAGCCCCCAGCCAGGCTGTGTGTCCCAGTGTGCCCCCAGCACCACTGGGCTCTGCCCGGGCTCCAGGCCCAACCTGCACAGCTCCAGGCCACTCACCTCCACTTCGTGTGACAACAGCCTGTCCTGCATCCTCCTGTTTCTCTTGCACCACTGGGAAGCACCTTGAGCTCAGTACCCTCTCCAGCACTTCCACAGCAGGGGCACCTTCCTGCCCTTTTCCCTTTCTTGGTGGCCCAGATGTCCTTAAGCCCCAAGGTGAAGAGTCTGCCTTTAACATCCCTAAAGGCCTGCAAAGACCTCCAGCTTATCTTCCTGCCCTGAAGGAAAGGGAAATAAGGCATTATTTCCTCCTGCTTCATTCCTCCACTGCAGGGCCACAGCTGGCACTCTGCATCATTTCTGCATTCCTCCTTTTTTGTCTGGGAGCTCACTCAGGTGCCAGCCCACAAGACAATCAGTGCAACTTATCAGAGTAACATCACTGCTGGAAGCTGCATTTTATTAAAACTTTCTTGAAAGGCTAAGGCAAACATGACATTTCTTCTCCCTGGAAAAGTGGTGGCAGGAGAAGATCCATAAGCAAAGCTTTCATTGCTGACCTCAGCCCTGCAATTTGCTTCAGTGTGGGTAACCCACAAAGTGCAACACAGGGGAAGAAAAAGAAGACACAAACCAACAAGGAGTCCTGGGGGAAAGATGGGAGAAGGAAAGGGAAATGCTGCAGAAATCCTTGAGCAGCCCAGCACACCTCAGAGAATCATGGAATACCTGTGGCATCCATGGCCCATCTTGCCTTTGGCCACAGAGGTCAGAACAAGAGCCAATGCAGTGCAGGTGCTGTGTTGAAATTTAATGCCATTTCAGTTCCTAAATACCTCTAAAAAGCACTCTGGGACAAGTCATTTTCAGGGAAATCTGAAAAATCAGGAAAAATTCCTCTTGAATCCTGTGGGTAGCCCTGACCACCTGGGGTTAGCAAAGGAACTCCAACAGGAAAAGACACAAATCCTCTCCAGATGATCAATCCTGGGCAGCCCCACCACAGCAGAGCACATTGTTAGCACCCCAGGCAAAGAGAGAAGCCAAGGACAGGAATATTCACTCCTACCTGCAGTTCATTATCCACAGCCCTCCCAAGAGTTGTGCACAGAGGGAATGACTGAAGTTACAGGATAATGTTGGCACAGAAACAAAATATAAATATAGATAAGAAACTAGGAGAGAGCTGTAACAGTGCAAAAGTATTTCTCTGGAACACTGTCCTGGTAGCTGCTGAGGAACTGGGCTGGGCTGAAATCTAGGGTGTAGTTTTGTAGCAGATAATGTGTAACTGCATGTCATGCCTGTGACAACCAGTAAACTGGACTCCAATACCAGAAGGACCATTCAGAATAAATTCCCCCAAACAGGTGGATAGATTGATCTTCCCCACCCTTATCTGTATTTCTGTGTAAAGCTGTAAGTGAGCTGCACCTCCCAGGGCACAACGAGGCTCTCCCCACCACACTGCTATAAATATAAATATCCTCAGGGCAGGAATATTCCTCACTGACAGAGCCAGCAAGGCTGCTCCTTAACCTACAGACAGAAGGATCTGATTCCATGGGCACCATCCTGCCAACACAGCAATCCTGCAGCTGCCAGGATAGAAACAAAGCAAGCATTCCACTGGTAGGATTGCCAGCACTTGTCCTGAGGCCTTCCCAGTATCCTGAGTTTTCTCACCTTATATTTACAAAAAGGAGAGACTATTCTGTTTCTATTCCAGCAGGTCACTTCCAAAGGCTTTTAGGCTGGGCAGGAGGCACCCTGGAAACCCTGAGAGGGGAGCAGAGCTACTCCAAACACACACTTTTCCCCTGGTCCCCAAGCAGCTCTGTGGAAATTATATAGAAATCACACAGGGAGAGGCACAGTTGAAACTACTCCTTAGCAGACCTCTCTTCAAAGTGGGGCATCTCTCTGTTAAGAGATGAAAATGGAATAGCAGCAAAGGGTGTGAGCATGAACATCCCATTTTCTGGCATGCAAAGAGGGAGGAGAACGCCCTTGGAATGTTGCCAGGAGGGGTTTTTTAACTTGCATCCAACCCCACCTGCTTGTACCAAATGAAGAGACTGGAATCCATTTTGCTGCACTAGCAGAGCATTCCAGGAGGGGGGAAAAGGTACCACAAAGTTGTTCTGCAGCTGAAGGACTGGCACGGAGGGATAGGCAAGTTGCAGGATGGATTCCAGTTTGCCTGGGATTCCAGCAATGTTCCTTTTCATCTGCCCACATCAGTATGGGCTGCACACTTCCTGGGAACATTTATTTCCATGGAGAACTGGGATAGCAGTCTGCAGTGAGTCATTTCTGAACAGTTTAAGCCTTTATCTGTTCACGAGGAACATCACATCTTCCTATTTATTTACTAGCCAGAACCATTCATTTTATGGCTATTTATCTATGGAGATTGTTCTCAAGTGAGTTCATTACATCTGCCTACTATTTCAAACGCCAGGTTTATTGGCTGTTGTCACTGGATATTAATTCTCTTAGCAATGCTCCTGGCTGAACGAATTCTACTGCTCTTAAAACTCTGGACTAGAGCAGGAACATTTGCAGACATTGCTCTTCTTCTGGAAATATCTTTTTCTCAAATTAAAGTTTGACATTTCTGTGGACACTTGAACAAATAGCTCACTGCTAGGAGTGTTTAGAGGAAATAAGATAGGTCCAAAAAGTACCCCAGAAGACCCATCTTGGCCCTCTCTCCTGATCAAATAGGATCAAAAAAATAGTTGCAGTCTGTTTGATCAAGCAACTCTGAGAATTTCAGACAAACCGATCTTGGATCTGAATCAGAAAATACAGGTCTGCCTGTTTGGGGTTTCCCAAACCACAGGTCTGCCTGTCTGGGCTTTCACTCTTACCTACAGTCCAGAGGGGGATAACCAACTAATTCAGAATTCCAAAGGATGGACTTCCTTAACACTCCACAGCCTTCAAGAGCCATAGAACTGAGAAGGACACTAATTACACTGCTCATCAGTCCCTAAATACATTTATATAGGATAGGGAAGGAGTTGTGTGAGATTCACCACACTTAGGTGAGGTGCTAATGCCTTCCCTGAGTGTTCAGGTGCCCCTGAACAGCTCTGAGCTTAAACAAGGACAGTCACAGTTTGTGTCCTTCGGTTTTTTCTTTCTTTTCCTTGAAACTTTCTATTTGCCCCTTAGAGTTGGCTCTTTTCACAGACCCCCAGGGGGCCACTCTTTCCCTTTTGGAGGCCAGAAGAGCTCAGGAACGCAAATCCTGACAGGAAGCAAAGGTGAGAAGCATTTCGGTGCCACTGAAGTGGAGCTGAGAGACACATGGCACTGATTCAATTCATATAGACCTCACCTTAACCAACAGCCTAATAATTTTTATGAGCAGGAAGTCACTGGCTTCAAGTTTTATTTTATAGAGTAGTAACTGGAAAAGTCTAAGAGAAGAAAAATCACCACATTAGGATCTGTGAAATAATGACTCATTTGCCCACAGAGTCATTATCTTACATCAACAATATGCAAAGCCTGGAGAAGCTTTTGTTAATGATCTCTGTGAAGGGATTGATGGTCACACAAATGGTTGGCATCTGCTGTGCCAGAAATCAGCTCATTTCATTTTATCTTTTGAAAGAAAATAATACCCCCACAGGCATCAGACACAGAATTTCTCTGCATTTCTCTGAGTTTGCAGACTCTCATTCACTCCAGTGGCAAGCTGGGCAAACAGGAGGCTGCAAGGAAACCTGACAGCCTTTGAAATCCAGGCTTTCCAGAAAGGCAACACAGGGGAAGGGCTGACAATACACTGGCAAAGAATGAGAAAAGGGGAAAAGCAGGTGGAAATAGCAGAAGAAAATGCATTGATTCCTTGGATTTCCATTATATGCACACTGCAAGACTGTTCTGAAAAACCATCAGATAATTAGGGGATGTTTTTCTTTCTGGTTACTCAGCCAATTAGCACATGAAAGCCTAAAGAACAGAGCACACCAGGAAGAGAGAGAAAAGTGATTGTTAACAGTACACAGACAGCTCAATTTCTCTTGTGACCAAAATCAGAGCCCTCTTGTCCCCTGTTCACACGCAAAGATATCAAATCCTCAAGTTGCCTTTTGCACACTGGAATCATTAAAGTCACCACAAGTCACAGAATTTCAGGGACAGACACACTTTGCTGTGTCTCACCTTCATACAGGAGGTGATTAAAGAAGCACATTAGATTAAATTAATTGTCCAACGACACCACAGCTCCTTGAAAACTGACTGAAAAGTCCACTCATCCTACAGAAGGCAGAGGAGAACAGCACTGCTAAAAATATAAGGAGTGAACATGAACTGCCTGATTGGTGAGACACAGGAGTGACAAGGGACCAGAGCAACCTGTGTGAGGCCAGAGCAGCATTTCTAAGGTGTCTCTGACAGATCAGCAGCAGCTGCTCGGGAAAGGACTCAAGCAGAGGATGCAGAGACGTTTACACATACTTAAATCAATTATTCATGGCTCCATCGTTTTGCTGAAAAGCCCCCAGAGCATTTTGCTTCCTTTAATTTCTCTAAGGCTTGCTCAGCAAAATTATCCATGTGTTTACAGCCATATAACCTGCTAATTCTGTGTAAGAGATATTATTCTGACTAATGACCACTTACATGAGGTCTTGCACAACCTCCACAGGTTGCTCCTCTCACAGGAAGTCTCTGTGCTGATCCTGCATTTTATTATTTTGTGGCATAATGTATAACCTCTCATAGTTGAGGTCTGTGTCTCAAAGGGCATGTGTTTTATTATGGCATAGATTTTGACCACAGTTTAGAAGGAAAAATGCTGCCTAAATGTTATTACCATTGGGAGGAAGAAGGTAAAAAGAAACGTGTCAAACCTTGTTTCTCTCTTCATTTCCTCACAAGAGCTGGGTTCATGTTGCACAGTGATTAATAATTACACTTCTATACATAAACCCCAGCAGAACAGGCTGTTCTGTGGGTTTTGCTGCTTTTCCCCAAACTAGTTGCAGGTGCTGAGGCAAACACAGGCCCGACACTGAGGCAGCCCCAGAGAGAGCCTGGCCATGCTGCACACTGGGGAGGAGATGCCTGGATAAACAATCCCTGTTTACACACAATCACCAAAGCTAAGAGAGATAAACAGCTTCACTGGAATCAGGAAGTATTACAAGTATAGACAGAGGGGACATATTTATTGGACAGATAAATCCCTCTGATGAATCCCAGAGACCAGGAGGCCATTACTGAAGGAACAAACAGGTCCTTGATGCAACCAGCACATCCTGTAACCAACATTTAGACCCCATGCTCGTGCTTGCAAAGGCCACTACACAAGCCTTTGGCAAAAAGAGATGGCAAACACCATAAAAACATTCCAATTATCCTGAAAAGAGTTCTCAGGCTACAGCTGGTCAGCAGGGTGGTATTAGCTACCTATTTCTCCTGAATATGTTGATTCTAAAATACCAACTTGCAGAAAGCATTGGGTTTCATGTGGGGTTTTTTCCCTTTTTTTTTTTTTTGGTGGTATTTTGCTTTTAAAAAGACTAAGAGACAGAAGGATTCTGTCATTTTTTAGGTAGAAAATTCCTGGGTTTCTATTTGAATTGACATGGGGTTTTAATTTTAAAGATAAAATTCAATCTATAATAGAAGATTAAAAAATAAAATCAAACTCTATGAAGTTTCCTGCATCAGAGGCTTCCACTGATGGTGCTTTCTGCCCCTTCTCCCCCACATTTTTGGTTTCACAGGCTGGGAGAGGGGTGTATTTGTGGGAAGGGGAAAGCATTTCAGAGCCACCTCTGAGAATCCCTGAGCAGCACAGGGATCTCCACACCCAGCACTCCCCAGACAGGGTCCTGCACAGCCCACAGCATTCCCACTGCCTGGAATCCATCCCTTTACTCTCTGATCCCCCAGTCCCTGCACTGATGACCCATCAATGTCTGGGGGAAAAGTGGAGGCCACAATTTGAGTGCCAGACACAAGACCAGTTTGGTACCACTTGAAAAGGCACAAGACCTTCAGAAATGTTTCAGCTTCTTGATTGCTTTGTGGTTTGAACTTCAGAAAAAATTCAAATGGAAGAGATGGAAGCAATGATTTGGGGTGCTTATTTCCCTGGAGAAAAGGAAAAGGAGGCTCAGGGGGCACATTCCCACTCTCTGTAACTCCCTGACAGGAGAGTGGAGCCAGGTGAGGGTCAGGCTCTGCTCCAGGGGACAGGAGGAAAGGAGCACTCTCTGCCCTGGTAGAGGGATAAGCTCAGCCTAAGGGCCCCTAAGCCCACACTGGAAAGGCCCTTCTGCTCCCAGCCAAGGTGCACACCCTTGTGGGGGCTCAGAGTCATGAGCCATCCCTGGGGATATTGCCATGGAATGGCATTTTTTAGTTGGCTCATCAGCCAAGTTTACTGAATGGCAGATGAGCAGAAGATTCATGCCAGTGGGCACTCATGCTTTTTTAAAGGATGGGGGACAGGTCCCAAGTCTCTCCTCACTAAGAAATCATTAAATATTAAAGACCTTTTTAAAGATGTGCTTTCCAGTGATCCAGAAAACAGCCAGCACAGGGAATTCCTGGGACTTCACAGTGCCAGAGCACTGTGACAAAAAATAAGAAAGTACTGTTAAATCTATGCCATCATCAGGAAAAAGATACACACTGCAGCCACACAGCAGCAAATGGGAAAGAAAACCCAAATATATTTTGTGGTCAGTGACAGCTGAAATACCCAGGGAAGGTCAACTGCACAGGACTCTTCACACTCATTATCCCATGTGACTGGCAGAGGATACACCTGCCCTATAAAAACTTTGTATTTTATAGCACTAAGTGTATTAAAAATAGGATTTTTCTACAGTAACAGCAAACTTCAGAAGGCAAGCAAAAATGTTTGTGAAGATAAAGGTCAAGAGAGTGAATGAATTCCAAACTGGGGGAAAAACCCCACCAAACACAAAATGAAGTGTCTGCTCAGAAGAATTGTGTCTGAGAGGATAGAGAACACATCACTGATGGTGTCCCTCCATGGGCACTGTGCACTTACATCCTTGGCTTCTCACAGTTTTAGTACACTCATTAGAAACAACTGTTCCTCACAATACATTCCTGTGCTTTTCTGTTCCAGACCTACAGTGACTGCAAGGGATGACAGGAAAACACAGAAGCAGCCATTAATATATACAGGAATATCCATGAGGTAGATATCGAGTAACTGCATACAGGAGGGAGGAAGGAGGAGTGGATCTGGTTTCCAAATCAGAGGGGCTTCCTTGAATCACATCTGTGCCTTGCAGATGGAAGTGAGGTTCCAGGCTAATAAAAACACCACGAAGTCTTGGTTATAACCAGGATTTAACTTATTCTGCTCATTATTTGCACATGAGTTACTGGATACTATTGTTGTAGGTTTTTACCTTTAGACCAGACCATTTATGCAGCACAATTAGGGTGTCAGACTCAATTTGAAAACCTTGCACGTGGGGGTGATGGGCTGATAAGCCTTGATGAGTTGAGGGAAACACCTCAGCCCCCTGGAGGGGTGCTCCCAGCAGAAGACAAAAGCTTTCAAACTGATAAGATTAACAAAGGGTGGAGTGTTGTTTAAGAATGACACGGCCCTCCTTTGAGATATCTTCTATGACCACTCAAGGAGCCACCACCCTCAGGCATCTGTATCACCCTCTCAGCATTGACTTAGTCACACGAAACCACAGGAAGGAAAAAAAAGGTATAAAAAGTGTGGAGTTTAAACTCAAGGAGAGGGGGGAAAATGCCAAGTCTCTGCGAGGGTAACTGCTGGCAGCCTGTCCTGCCTCCTTCTCTTGGAACAATGTAAGGGTGAGAACCACATGTTTTCTACACTCTACTTTCTTACAAAGCTTATTCCTTTATACATTCCATCTTACATCTTATGCTAACAGCTACCTTGATTCTTACTCTATAAGCACCTCCTTTACTAACTGTGTTTTGATACCTTAATACTAATAACAGTAACTTGCTCTACACTTTGCCACTTTATATTAGTTATTGCTTTCTTTTGCAATGTGCAGTTGCTTTTTCAACATGTGTGTTGACAAGAAGCAGCTCTGTTCTTTCCTTTTGTTTTGTGTTACAGAGAGAGTGGTGTGTAAGCTATTTTATTGTCCTATGTTATTGAAAGAGTGTCTAGAAAAGTGTTTTAGGAGGCCGTGCTTCCAGTTAGGAGTTTTTTGTTGCTAGTTTCTATCTGTTGTGAAAATAAGTTTGGTGTGTTTGTCTCTGTAAAACGTGTTTTGTGCTGGTTTCTTTTGGGGTCTTTTATTACCAATTAAATACAATCTTGCAGCTGAACGTTATCACCGGCAATGCAAAACCCACAATAACTGTCACATAAATGTTATTTTGGGACCTGTTGTGGAGAAAGTTCTTTTCTTGCTCTTAAGTGTGGTCTCAGAGCAGAGGTGAGAAATCCTTCCAACCTGTGTGCCGTCCATAGTTGATAGGCAGTGTTGGGAAACATAAGGCCCTAATTGTCTGGAGGCACTTATTGATAATATTTTCTCCCTGGCTTAAGTGAGGTCCTCATAGGGGAGTCAAAAATCTTTCCAGCCTGTGTTCTGTCCAGAGTCTGGCAGGCAGTGCTGGGTTCATAAAGTTTCGATTACCCTGAGGGTGCTTACAGCTGTTAATTTTATATTAATACAGTTAAGACTAGAAACCTTTGCATTTCTGTCTCCCTCCTCCCTGTCATGTGACACTTGCATTTATAATACTAATTTCTCTATATTAGGGGAGTGCAGTTAAATGCCTCCCTGACACCCGATCCCATCAGATCTCAGAAGCCAAGCAGGGTCAGCCCTGGTCAGTACTTGGATGGGAGCCCTCCTGGCAATACCGTACCAGGGGCTGCAGGTTCTGGTCCTGAGGCCTTCACTGTCACCGTTCAAGCTCGCTCAGCCATGGCAGATGAGCCTGAGGAGCAAAGGGCGGGGCCAGTTTCATGCACATTTCCGAAGTTGAGCCATACATACCCTTGAGATACAAAATGGTGGCCCTGCCCCTCAGACAGGCAGTTAAATGCCTCCCTAACATCCAATCCTGTCAGATCTTGGAAGCTGAGCAGGGTTAGCCCCGGTATAGACTTGGATGGGAGTCCTCCTGGCAATACCATACCAGGGGCTGCAGGTTCTGGTCCTGAGGCCTTCTCTGTCACTGTCCAAGCTCGCTCGGCTGTGGTAGATGAGCCTGAGGAGCAAAGGGTGGGGTCAGTTCTGTGCACATTTGCGAAGCCGAGCCATAAACACCCCTGAGACGCAGAATGGCGGCCCTGCCCCTCACACACAAAATGGCGGCCCCGCCCCCCTCACACACAAAATGGCGGCCCTGCCCCTCAGACAGGCAGTTAATGCCTCCCTGATACCTGATCCCATCAGATCTCAGAAGCTGAGCAGGGTCAGCCCTGGTCAGTGCTTGGATGGGAGCCCTCCCGGCAATACCATACCGGGGGCTGCAGGTTCTAGTCCTGAGGCCTTCACTGTCACTGTCCAAGCTCACTCGGCTGTGGCAGATGAGCCTGAGGAGCAAAGGGTGGGGCCAGTTCTGCTCCCTCTGTGTCTCACCTAAAACATCCACTGTGCAGGCTCCAAGGACACACCCACGTGGGTGAGCCCTTCCCAATCTTTGTTCGCTAAGCCGAGCCACACATACAGAAATACCCCTCAGACACAAAATGGCGGCTCCGCCCCTCACACACAAAATGGCAGCCAAGCCATCCATACATATTAGGGGGAATTAACCACATGAACTTCAGCTAAAGAAGCATCAGTGGTCAGACTGAAAATAAAATAAGTTGGTTCTTTTTCTAGCTCAGTCTCCATATTTCAGAGACAGCACATAGCAAAACAAAACCAAGGTCCCATTTCACTTTGCATGGACCAAAAAATACTACAGAATCAGGTAACATTCCCACAGAGGGACTCTAAAAGACAGTTAGCTCAAAGGAACACCAGTAAATCACTGCAGAAGTCTGGACTGACTTCAGTTTTCATCCTTATTCCCAGATCCTTCTTCAGACAGACATAAAATAGCTCAAATTGAGGCAAACCCTGGAATGCCTTGCCCATTTTGATGCCATTCCCACATGGCACTGATTTGTATCGAGCCTGGCACCCCAAACCAAACTTTCAGCACTGCAGGCCGTGGAAAGCTGCCCAATGCCATCAAAACTGAGCTCTACTAAAGCTTAGAGACAAAACCGCTGTTATTTCATAAGTGTTGACTTGGCCATTAAGGGTTTAAGTTCCAGACAGAGGTCAAACAATTTACAGAGAGACCAAGAAGTGCCTAATCTGTTTAGCTATTTTTTAAATCTGCATCTTCAGGCACCCAAGCACTGCTTGGAGCAAACGTTGTGACTTGACTGCAAAGCAGGCCCCAGGAGTGTGGCACAGCCTGCTGGGCACTGCCAAATTGAACAAAAATAAATCTTAATTTACTTCCTTTCCCTTTTCAGATGGTCAAATGATAAAGAGCCCAAACAACTTGCCCAAGTCACATCTGAGTGTGACTGCTCTGAAGGGCACATTATGCCCAAGGCAACCACAGAATTTCCCTCAACACATTTTCTCAGGAGGAGTGAATCCAATGGAAAAATCCAGGTAAAACCCAAGATCAGTCATGAGCAGGATCCTACTGCATTACCAAGGTGATGTAAATACAAATAACACTCAATTCACATGCTGGTTGAGCTTTAATTATAGTTTTGCTCTACTACAGTTCAGAAAAACGAAACCAAACTCCATTAAAGTGAAAATTAATATCACGGGGAGTGATTGCAACTCATGCCTATTTATTGCCTTTCCAGCTGCTTTTAAAAGGAGACTGGTTTACCAAAACTGAAATTAAATGGAAATATTTGGTGTACAGACTGCTGGATATTTCATGCATTCTTTCTTTCAAGGTTTAAAACCAGTTTTTACCAAATGTACCTTTTCAAATATAAGCCCCACCCTCTCCATGAAACTTGTCCATAAAATTGTCTCTCAGGAATGGCAAACATGACCTTCCTGCCTCTCTTTCTGAGCAAGCTGTGCTTCCCTTTGGGCAGCATCCACACTGTCACACATTTTCCAAGGAGCTTCTGTGGCAGGAGAAGCTCTAAAATCTATAGTTTGACTTCTACTAGGCTAGAATTCCCTAAACATCACACAACTATTTTCCAGTGTGAAAAGTCTCTTGGAAATGCAAGATACTGATGGCTTTACTGTGTTATTTTTTTATACTGAAATTAAGATTAGCATCACATGGATCCACAACAGAGACAACCCATAAAGGCCAAGGTGGCTCCACACAACCCCATTTATTTTGGGGTTGGGTTTACTCTCACCAAAGTGTGGTAAAACAAAACAAAGCCAAAGCAACCTACATTTTAAAAACTTCATTATGAAGTCACCACTGAAAATTCAAAACCAGGGAAAGGTCAGGGCTGTGTTCTCTTACAGCATTTGGCACCTGGGGAGTCAGTTTAAGGCTACACACTGGGAACAGGGTTTTATTCATATATATAATATGGAGCTGTAAAATAATTCCTGGATCAAACTGCAGCAGAGCAGCAAATACATTTAAAGCAGAATGTGCTACCAGTAACAAAAAGATGGACTCAAGTTCACATCTCTGATTATTTCCAAAGGAGTAGTTTTTGCCACAGTGGATAGCACTGAAGAAATTATCCCTTTATAGTTACATAGCAAAGAAACAAAGTTAGAGCTTCTGGACTCATTTTGTGCATATAAAGGTTTTCCATTTATACAAGGACAGTGGCCTCAAAAAGACATTATTTCTTGTTAATAAAAGTGTCATTAAAGCCTTGTTCTTAACACCCTGCTCAGCTCATGTGAGCTGCATTTTCCTTGTATTGATAAAAACCATCACAATGTCCTTGTCTCTCTCTTTTCAAAAAACCCCCAAACTTCCATTTAGATTGTGACATTTGTTGCCACAATCCCAGTCAAACACTGATCCAAAACAATACAATTATCATTTCAGCACTTACTTCTCAGTTTGAATGAAGGTTTTGGAGTGTTCTGAGGGTTTTTGGAACTCCTCTTGCTTTTGCAAGGATGAACACTTCATTTTTAGAGACATTTTCTACATCTTTGAAGGAAAAAATATTTCAGATCAAAGGCCAAGGAAAAGCCTCACTAAAGCCATCATATCTCTTATCTTCATATGCAAGTCAAAGTAACAATAGTCATTTTTTTAACAAGTAGACGCCTTTATTTCATGGCACAGCATCTCATCTCAATATGATTCTTCTTGTAAGAAAAAGTACAACTTAAAGGAGGCATTTTAACCTTTCAAAATATAGCTAATATTTCTGTGCATTAAATTACTGAAGCTCCAGCTTTGTTTTCTTGGCTTTAAGTAGATTGTATTTCCTCACTTTGAGAGATAATAAGTCTAAATACAGATGTGCTTTACAATAGGTTGGTAACAAACTCCCTCTTGTCTACCTCATATAAACCTACTGCTGAAGGCAAAAAGGATTACAAAATGACTAGAAAAGCTGCTAAGTTTCTAAGCTTATTTAGAGGGTCTAAGTAGCCTTTCAGTCTGAGGAATAAAGTGAGGCCAGAAAGGACCACAGCAGAGCAGGAGTTCCCCAAGAGCCCCAAACCAAAGCCCAGCAGGTCCCAGCTGACAGCAGCAGGGCTGGGCTCCATATCCAGGGAAAACAGAGCCTCTGAGTCGTGCCACATTGTCCTCACATCCCTGGGAGGGGAACTTTGCACCCTCAGCTCTGCTGCTCCATTTAACAAGTCCCTCCTGAATTATAGAAAAGAGCTGCTCTCCCAGGGATTTGTACCCTGCAGATCACAAGTGCTTTTCCTTCCACTCCAAAGCAGCTTTGCTGTCAGGCACAGCAGTCCTCTGGAAAACCTCGCTGGGAGAGAGTTATTCCAAAGGGACATTGTGCTTGGCTTGGTCCCTGAGCAGCACCAACAGCAGCATTTCCCCCCTGACAAACTGAGTGCAACTCCCACTGACTCCCAGGCACTGGCAGAACTCAGGAGTGGAGAGAAGCCCCTTGATGGGCAAGGAATTACTGCAGGCTGTGGGTTGAGCCTTTGGCAGGGCCCCAGGAGCCTTCCAGGGTCTCACTGGCCTTTGTCAAAAGGGTATTGACTGCTGTGCACAAGCTTATGCAGATGCTAAAGTAACATCCATAGGGAAACTCTCATTAAAGCTGCAGCATTTGTTTCCCACCCTGCAAATTTTGAAGAAAGCACAAGCAACTAAACAGAACTTTGGAAGGCCCTGCCTCACATCTGTACAGTCATCTGTCTGTGCACACAAACCCATCTGTTCATACACAGCTTAGTCTGCACTAAGCTCATTACTAGGATTTTACAAGCCTTACTCACATAAGTGAAATGGCATTTTAACAGTGTAATCAGGAGAACGAGAGCACCTGAGACTCAGTTCGGTGTAAGGAATGTGTATCCACCATCTGAACCTATTGCAAGTCCTTCTTTCATTTCCCAACAAGTTATCTACTACAGTACATTAAAGCAGTCACATACCATGCATTAGAGCAATCTAGTTAATGTTCCAAGACTGTTCACTTTAATCTGAGTTTCATTTTAATCTGATCTTTTCTTCCATGTTTTCTTCCTTGAAGAAAACATGGATCAGGACAAGCATTAAATCCCAAGAATAGGACAATGAAAACAGAGTTGGTCTTTGAAAAAGTAGAGATGAGCTTCCTAGTAGAATTGCAGAATTGTTTAAGTTGGAAAACACCTTTAAGGTCACAGAATTCAGTGGTTCCCCAGCACAGCCAAGCCCTTCACTAAACCACATCCCCAAGTGCCACATCTACACATCTTTCAAACACCTCCAGGGATGGTCACTCAACAAATTCCATGGGCAGCTGTGCCAGGGCTGGACAACCCTTTCCATGAAGAAATTTTCCCAGATACCCAATCTAAACCTTCCCTGGTGCAACCTGAAGCTGTCACCCACCTGGGCTCATGTCCAGCCACTGTCACCAACATCCCCCAGGCCTTTCCCGTGGCTCTGCTCCAGCCTGGAGCTGCAGGGGGTTGTCGTGACCCAAGCACAATACCTGGCACTTGGCCTTGTTGAATTGGTACAACTGCCCTCAGCCCACAAGCCCAGCCTGTGCAGATCCTCTCCTGCCCTCAGGCAGCTCACCCTTCACACAACACGGTGCCATCTGCTGCCAGCACAAGTGATGGAGTGACCTTGTCAGACCTCCTTTCCCTGCCAGTGAAAGCCATTTGGCTGGTGCTCTGCACCACCTGCAGCCTCTGCCACTGTGCACACATCAGGGCACAGCCCAATCCCATTAGCTGACAATTGCAAATGCTCATCAGCATCCACTGCCTGACTGGGCTCTTTTCAGATGCCTCTATTTGCCTGAGCATGAAAATAATGCAATCCAAATGATCCAGTGTAAAACCAAACCTCAGTGTAGAGAGCACAGAGCACCCAGCCAAGTCCAACATGCTGCTCTGAGATTAGCTCAGTTGGTTAAAACTTGTTTGTAATGAAGCCAAGGTCATGGGCTCAATCCCCTGTATGGGCCACTGACTTAAGAGTTGGACTCGATGAGCCTTGTGGGTCCCTTCCAACTCAGAATAGTCTGGGATTATTCTATATGCTTGCCAGACAGCACCCAGAATGCCTTCTTTTTCCCAGAGGGTCATTGTTTGCAGGAAAAATTGACAATCCTAATGCATCACGGATAAAGGACATCTAAATAAGTAATTAAGTATAAAGTGTTGCTTTAAATAACATCAGCAGGCTGAGCACTTGCCAGTTCTTCTCACCAAAATTGTTACAAAGCAAATAACCAGAGCATGTAAGTGTTAACAGGTAAGTAAAATAGCAAAGCATAAACGTGTTTTTGAGAACTGGAATTAGAACACTGGTACTAATACACACACTGGGGTTACATGAAAGCCTAACAAGGGGCAGGGTCTTTTTTTATGCCGTTTTCATTTAATTCCTGCAACATCACCTGCCAGGAGCTTACAGCAAGGCCTGCACTGCTCTGCCAGCAAACTTTGGTTCTGCCAGTGGAACAGATTGCCAGTGACAGGTGGGAAAAGCAATCCTTGTAACCATTATACATCTGAGTAATTCAATTTTCTGCTGATTCTAATTTAGTACTTCAGTGGTTACCAGGCCAGCACAGCACCTGCTAATTATACACCTGAAATGCCCTTTGCTCTAAGGAAGCAGGTCTTGGCCCTTGGGTTCCCAAAGGGAGCTGCCACAAAGGCACCAAGTGAGTCAGAACAGTGTCCAAGTGACATCTGATTCTGTAAGGACCAGAACACTGTACTTGCCATTCACTGCTGCCTCCATCCTCCCTGCAGTTCCCACTGGCAATGCCTGAGGTGCAAGATTTCCTTTGCAATTCTGCTTTTAAAACCAGTCAAGTCACCAATCCAAACTGGAACCATGGCTGGTGTAACATCTGGAGATGGTTATTTGGTGTCATATCTGATGCAAATAAATATATAAAACCCAACATCAGTCTGACTGTTGGATATCAACACAGTGAAGAGAGGATTTCACTGGTGATTAAGAAAAGCAGTGCCTGATCTCATGCAAGCTGCCTAAAGCTGTCCTGATAGCTATTTAATAGGCATATTTCTCACTATCTATTCCCTTTTTCTAAGTCTTAATACAGAGGTGTGGCAAAGCCTGTGTCTTCACAGCCTTCCTGAGGAGTTACAGAGCCACCAGCCCCTCGGACAAAACCAGCAGCTCCAGCCCAGCATTATTGCCAAGCCCAAGGGCTGCCCCAGCACACAACCTTTCCAGAGCAACTGATGCAATTCTCAGAGGGCCTGCAGGGCTGGGGAGCTCTAGAGGCTCACACATAAAATAAATAATATCAGCCTGGCTTTCAAGGGAAACTACCTGTCAAAACCAAAAAGTGCAAACTGTTTTTCTTCAGGTGCCACTTTTGGTGTTCCTGCTCCCTTACCCACGTGGTGAGGCAGACACTGAGCTGTTTGGGCTGAAGCTTGATAAATATTTTTAGCTCATTCCTCTGAGCCCTCCTCAAATTTGTGTTCAGGGCTGAGGTTCAGGGCTGGCTGGGACTGTGTAGAACAGGGGAAGGGATTTAGAAAACTGAGAAGCATTTTAGCAGTTCAGTTATTTCCTTTTAATGTGAAATCACAATTCCCTCCAAGCTGGGTGTCCTGCTAATGAAACGGGCACTGATTTGAACTCAGTCAGCTACATCTGTGCTGCCTCAGAATGCATTAGCCAGCAATTGTTCAGTGCTGATAACACTATGCCAAAAAGATTACATATTCCCTTTGTATTCTTCCTCTGCAGTAGTTTCTTGAAAAGTTTATCTCAAAAAAGAAATTATTCTATTAATGCATTTTATTACAGTATTTGCACTTGGGGGTTAAGAAAAAGTGGTTTAGAATAAAAAAAAAATACCCTCAAGATGACTTAAAAAAATAAACATTACCACTTAAGAATTAACTCTTACAACTGACATGAATCTCATTACTGCTGTATTTTTAAAAATAATAAATCTAGTACATTTTTGGAAGGAGCAGACACAGCAGGTGTGACACATGTGAAAGCAGCAAATTGCAGGCACAGGAGGTTTAATGCAACCTGGTTACCTGCAGCCATTTCCCCAGGAATTACTCACCTATTATTAGGTGAAAGCTGATACCTTTATGAGATGAACATCAGCTCCTTATGCAAAATTCTCTGTCTTTATGGCAGAAACACATACTTTTTTTTCTCCCCTCATAATTAACATCTTCATACTCCCAGTCACAGGAAAAAAAAATTTCCACTGCCAGATGCAAGTTGAAATACAGGAAGAACTTTCCAGACACACCTTCCCTTAAGCTAAATATGCCATCCATTTTCTGTTTCTGAATCCTGCTGGAATTAAGTGGGTTACCTGAACAGTCCTATTTTTAAATTGAGGAAGGCCTGAGCATGTGGATTGGACTCTCTCCCTGTAATATCCTGATCACCTCCTTCTTATCCTTGCAATGACAACCCAGTAGAGATGCTTATAAATACTCATAAATGCAGATTCACATAAATACAGACGGGGTGTCTGCTCTCAGAACACTCTGCACCAAATACCCTGAGAGTCACCAGCAACAACTTCTGAGCAGAAAAACTGGAGCAAAAGTGTTCAGGGAAGTGGAAATGCTTCTTTATTAGGGCGTTTGTAATTATGACCCTCACTGAGAGAATATATTTAATAAAATCAAGCAGAAATGGAGCACCTCTTTAAGCAAGGATTACTTTATATCCAGGCTAACTCTAGAAATGAAGTGGCAACCACACCATTGCATCCCAATTACAATGGACAGTGTCAAATGTCACTTAACAGACCAAACTCTCAGGGAAAGGCAATGCACTTCAGCAAAACAGAAGCTGTTGGCAGTGGGTTGCAGTGATTTTTTGCAAGAGGTGTTTGAAAAAAGCACTTCTCCTACCTCAAAGCACGTGTTCCATCCTCCACATGAAGGCAGTTCCATGGGATTCCTACAAGCCTTTCAGCAAACCTGTGTAAACATAATGAAAGGGAAAAAAAATCACCGATTGTTAAAGAGTAATAAAATAACAATAAATCAGCAGTGAAAGAGATGGATAAAAACAATAAATGAAACAAATACCACAATTAATTCTGCTTCAGGAAGTGTGACAGCAGTGGCAGTAAGGCAGAGACAATTCTGTCAGCCAGACAGAATTCCAGGCTAAATCAAGTCTCAGCACATGGATACAGAGACAAAAAGATCAGAAAATAAAGATCCAGTACTGCATTAGTCCCTGCTCTCAGTTCATCAGTGGTGCCCGGTCTGCTTGCAAATAGGGTAAGAGAGGTCAAAGAAAAGACATGAATAATGAAGTATTTGGGGTTTGCTTCTACAAGTACAAGAGTGGCCATCCTTCTAGTTTGAAAGAAGAAAATTAAAATAAGATGAAATATAAAAATATAAAATTAAGCCAGATGAGTTCTATTATAATTAGATCTGCTGCAAAATTGCACTGTATTAAAAGGGGGAAAATAGAAGTTGGACAAGTGAAGGCTCATGCATTTTTAAACACCTGAATTTCTGGGAGTTGCTTCAGAACAAAACACTCCAGATTTTATTTTTTCATAGTGAACTTCATTTTTGTCCTATCCTTAAAATTATTCTTTAAATGCATATCACATATCAGTAAAATAAATTCCTCATTAACCTTTTTTTCCTTGAGACAGTCACTGATTTCAGTAGAGGATGTGCAAATAGAATTATCCACATTGCACAGAAATGCTTCCATGTAGAATTTAACTCGGGTTTGTGGATTTTTATTTTTTTTTTTTAGCCTCCAGGCAGTGATTTGCTGAGGTTCATTTAATCAGCTGAGGTGCTATTATGGGAACCACCAGCTGAGGGAAGTTTATTTCTAATAATCTTCAAGAGATCCATCAGAGAATAATCCTTCATAGATCCATATTACAAGTATTAAAATAGAGAGTAATCATTTTATAGCTATATAAATTCCTCTACTTATTCCTGGAATTCTAAGATTAAAAATTAAAGCAACTCAATAGCAATGTGGTTCCTTAACTATTACAGTGCAGTCTGGTACAAGGATGACTGTAAACCACTTTACCTCTGTCAGGCATTCCTTGCCTTTCTTGTGATTCATTCAGAACCAAATTCCCATTTAAAAATCAAAATGCTTGCAGGGTCTAATTACTGAGGCTCAGATTAGTATTTATTATGCAATTATTCATCTTTAGAAACATTAGTCCCAAGCTTCCAGGTTTTTCTCACAAAAATAAATTAAGTTTTAAAAAAATCACGTTTTAATTAGACTATTTTGAATATTACTGATATTCAAGATCAATCTTTTCTCTCTGGCAGCAATCACTGCATGTTGCTCTTTTATTTACCAACACCCTTTAGATACAACAAAATCTTTTCCCCCCGATCAGGATCACCATCACTGACAGTTCTTCTGCCACCCTGAGCAACAGTAACACAGATTTTGTGGAAAATAAACTCCCTACAACAACTTTAAAGAAGGAGGGGAAAGCAGATGTATCTGTCAGCACTGGGCTATGCATAGGCAGGAGGAAAAAACCACAAAGAAATAGGAGTTCTTACCTAAAATTGCTGGGAGAAGGTAAAATCAGATTAATTTGCTGCTCCCTCACACAAACTTCTCACTTTACCTTTAGTATAATTATTTATCAAAAACAAAAGATGCATGAGATTAGATTTGCCTGTGATACAGAGGAATAAAGATGTAAACAGGGACTCAGGAAAGCAAAGAAAAAGTAGGATGGGCTTTTATAATCTTAGCTATGCTACAATCTTAAAAGTTACCACTAAATTTGATAACAACAAGGATAAATTTGTCAACATAAACATAGGAAATTATCAGAGCGACAAAGTGCTGGAATAATTCTTTTGAATTATCTGTGCTGCATAAAATGTCAAGATAATTTCTTTTATTTCTCCCTTTTTTTTTTCACTTGGATCTATTGCTTACCACTGCAGAAATGATAGGTATTCCTTGCTTATATTTAAGCTGCAATAAAGGCAAGAAAACATAAGGATTAAATGGAACACATTGTGCCTGTGCTGTTTCAAAGGCCACAGTTGTGACAGCATAGGTTGGTGGACACAAAAATTACTAATTTCCCCTTGAATAATTACTGATCTCCTTTGCACAGCTCTTCAGAACTTGCAGCCTTCCAGCAGCACCTCTGCCTGGGGCACCTGCCTGCTCTCCAGGGGTGACCTTATTCAAAGAAGACATCATTTACTATTATCAACTCCCTCTGAATTAGATATCCATAACCTTCTCCCCTTCGCTGACAGTTACAAAAAGTGCCATTAAAAATGGATACACTCCTGTTGCATGTGCATATTCATTCCAATACAGTGCCATTTTTTATTCATGCTCCATTTCCTTTTTATAGACCCCAGTTCCCAGCGGTGTCCTGCACATCTCAGGAATATCCTTGCATGCCATACCAAACTACCAAAAGAAATAGTAAGTGGGGATGAAAAATAGCCCTGCTGAAGTTCCTGCTCGGTTGATGCTGCTTGGGAGAGTCAGTGTGGCCTTGTGGAGTAGTGTTGACCACACTGATTTGGTGGATAAGTTTCATGCAGAAAAATGAACCTTGTCTTCTTTGTTTCCAAAGGCACAAGACACCACAAGTCTGGAGTGTGGGCTGTACAAGAGGGATCCTTTTGCCTGAGGAGTGCTGTGTTAATTGGAATGAGACTAGCACAGCAAAAAGTTGATTCCCTTTACACTATGTTTTTGCCTCTGTGCTGCAGGAGCTGTTTTCACAGAAGCAGCTATTTATGAACCAAGTTGTCATGTTCTGTCAGGCAATCCATGACTGTTGCTGCTGATTCTGATCACACCCATGACAGTTTGCCTCAGGATGGTTGTATCCATCTTTGTCACTAAGAAACATTCTTGATTTTGATTCCCCTTTCATGTTGTGGCACAAACCCCATCCCATCCTCAGGGGAAGTCCTAATTGTAGCTGTGCTACTCCCATCATTAAAAAACACCCTCTGCTTCCTGCCAGCTGCCTCTTGTGCCAAAGCATGAGAACAGTTCTATCAACAACTATTCTTTCTTATGCAGTGTGTCTCAAGAGGAGAAACGATGGACCAGTCACCACCTAAACCTCTTGCACAGGTCACAAAATGACTTTTAAGGACAGCATTTTATGTTTCTCTGTGAGTGGACAATGGACATCAGCTTTTATGGTAACTCTCTGCAGATATCTGAAGGTTTAACCTGACAGTAAAACTCCTGAGTGTCATAAGTCTGCTATAACTAAGTAAAAGTGTGTCGGTCTTACCAAACATTACTTTTTTAATGAACCCACACAAAATTGCCTTTATGTATCCATTAATAAATGTCTATTGATAAAACTCAAGAATATCAGAAGCCTGTTAGTAACAGAAAGTACCCACTCTTCAGTGTTCACACATACACACTGATGCTTTTGTAGCTTTTGGCCATCTAGTGGGGTGTCTGATTTTGCACCTTATTAGTGCAACACTGCCTTGTAACCTAATTTGGCATTATGGGCTGATTTGTGTTTGGTATTTAGAGACTTTTGTCCTTCTGCCCTGGAAAACTTTATTTGACCTCTCCTGGAGATTAAAAACAATCTGAAGTGTTTAAAAGACCTACACAATGCATTTTTCTTGTTTATGCTAATGAAAGTACTTTTTTGTGACTTAGACATCTGACATGTACAAACAGTGATTAATTAATGTCTTAGACATTTATCTTGGCCTTTCTGAAAGCAACGCTAATCACTGTGTGAGTCTACTTTGTGACCTCCTGTGGGAGTGGAACTTACTTGTACCATAACTCATGTTGTCAGCTGTCAGTCCTGTAAAAATCCCAATTCCTGAGTCATTTACAAAGCCCACTTTTAGCTCCTGCTGCACCAGCTTGTCAAAGATCACAAACAGCAGAACCAGCACTATAGATGCACTTAGTGAAGGGGTGGGGAGATCAAAGTCTGTAGTTGCAGGTGGATGAAGTATTTTTAACAGCAAGGATCAAATTCAACAGCTTGTTTCTCAGAAAACAATAAACATTGGGGCTCTGAAATTCAGCTGCTAAAAATGGGAAATTCAAGTTTCTTTACACGTGTCCTGAGCTGGGTGGAAATGCTGTCACCAATAAGAATCGATCGCAGTGACACGAAACACAGACAAGACAAAGGATGTGACACAGACCAGAACTGCTCTGCCCTGCACACCCTGCCCCAATGACAAAAAAGTAAGACAAGTTTCCTTGATGTGCCCTAAGGATCTGTTCTGGGATACCCATTTCGATGGACCACCTTGAAAAATGCCTCCCAGCAAGGCACAAACTTGGATCCGACTCCCATCCTCTCTCCAGGTCGCAGCCTCCACTTATCTTTCCCAGAGCTGGGGATGCAAATCCATCTTTGACACAAAGCAAGTGTGCCTGGACTGGCTCAGAGGTTCCTGGGGTCTCCTGGTTACTGCCTTACTCAACTAGAAGAAAGAAAACTGAAGTCAATGAAGGACTTGAGCAGCACCAAACTCCAACAATTCCACAGCTTATCCTCCCTGAAGTGTGCCAAGGTCCTTGGGTCACTGGCTCCCACTGGAGTTGGAGGCTGCAGCTGTCACCTCAGGGGATACCTTAGCGAGTGAGAGACAAAGTCAGATGACATTTCTGCACATTCACATTCCAGCTTCTCCTCGCTACCTCCCAACTCACCTGAAAGGCTCCTCTTGTTCCAGTGCTACTGAGCTCTAATACTTAGGGATTCCTCACTGGGTGAGCCAAAGACCACCAAACCCCATTGGAGTGCTCACTGATGTGTGGCTGGGCCCCTCCCAGTGGACAGACTGTCACTGCAAAGAAAACATGAACGCACATACTGACCTACCTCCTCACAGCACACTGTATTGTTGCCATATAAGTGCCTGAGGCTTCTTCACCCTGACCTCTAATTGAACAGACCTTCATTACATTGGGCAGACAGTTGTAGGATTGTGTACTCCCTGTGAAATAAAATTACAACAGAGGTACATAGGTTGACCAAACAGGCAACACCCTAAAAAGAACCTTGAATTCGGTCTGGGACTAAAACTCACCCTGCTGGTCTCCTCTTCTGTGCCAGGAGCCCACACCAAAGATTGCATCCCAGCTAGAAACTAAAGAACAAGAAGCCACAAGATAAAGGACTCCTACAGACAAAGCTGACATCTTTCACCCAACAGTGAGGACTGACCCACCTTCTTCCTAGGATGCTTCAGCTTGCATGATTCTGGGGTACTTCTTGTCCGGTTGCCAGCAGAAAAAAAACAAGCAATGGATTGGTCAGGTCACTCAGGGGCTCACTAAGAGCTTAATAATTTAAAAGATCCCATTTCCTCATAGGAAACAAACACTCCAACCACAGCCTGCAATAAGACAGATAACAACCCATCTTCATGGCCCTGCTACGCAGCTCCCCTCATCCCCACAAAAACCTGCTCTCAGGAGTGCATTCCCACTGCCCACGGCTGCTCCAAGTGTGCAGCTGCCACTGCAACTGCCTAAGGGGACCAAACATGTGTTAATGGGAGACTCTTCTGGCTACTCCACCTGCTCCCCCAGCCTACACAGCAGGGCAGAACAGCTCCAGGCCGAACACATGCACACCAGAGACATTACACTACAAACATGCAGAGTGATGATGAGAGAAAGCTCTCAGGAAGAAGAACAACTCCAAAAACAGAGATGCTGTTGAGCAGCGTGACCTACATGTCAGTGAGCTGAGAATGCTCTGAGGAAGCCTCCCAACAGGCTCAAAGAAAAGGACCTTCAACAACAAGAGCCCATCAAAACCCCTGTACCAGGTTGTTTGAGACACATGTCCAGAATAAAGATCAGCACAGCCATAAAATACCACAAACAGCATTTAGTGCAAGACCAACTAGCAAAAGAGAATAAAAAGGATAAAACACCTAACATCTAACACAAAAGAAAATAAAAATAATAAAATACTTAAAACTTAATAAAAGGATACAACAGGATACAAAATACTTAATGTTTCAGTGCTTACTTCCTATCCCTGATGCTCACTGGAGCAGACAGGCCAGGACTACCAGGATGGGCAGCAGCTGGACAGGCCCCCATGCTTAGTGGGTGTCCCCGTGGAGCCAATATGGTGGAAGGATGGGTGTGGCTCAGCTGCCCCACTCCTGGTGTCCTTATTGATCAGCCATCCATTACACTACATAGGGCCAGGACACAGTATAAGGGGATGCCCGGGGGGCAGCCAAACACTGCCTGTTAATTACATAAGTGGCAACAGTCTGTGCATGTCGCCTGTCAGGGAGTGGTCGTACAATCCCTGCCCACGTTATCTTCCTCACCCCCCTGTACATCCTTCACCATTGTGTTTCCAGGGTATCTGTATCTATCTTGAGGCCTTCAGGCAACACAGAGAGAAACAGCCTTGATGATAGAGGACATCTAGTGTTATATAGTCACTTTGTACAATAATCTACCTGGTTTCTC
>JAWWEV010037311.1:0-33099 GCA_035583235.1 Hafferia zeledoni | reverse complement strand
AAATTTTTTCTTAAAACTGTCCTGTTATACTCTGATTACTACAATTTTTGTATGAGTTACTCAGATTTCTAACTCTGCCTGAGGACAGCTGTGAGGACAAGCTGAGAGAGCTGGGTTTGTTCAGTGTGGAGAAGAAAAGGGATACCGTACAGCAGCTTCCAGTGACTAAATGGGCTAAAAGAGAGATGGAGGGGGACTTTTTGCAAGGACATGTACAGACAGAAGAAGGGGAAATGGTTTCGAAATGAAAAAAGGACAGGTTTTGATTAGATACTAGAAAGAAATTCTTTACTATAAGGGTGGTGAGACAGTGGAACAGGTTGCTCAGGAAGGCTGTGGATGGCCCCAACCCTGGCCATGTTATAGACTAGGCTGGATAAGGCCTTGAGCAACCTGGTCTTGTGGAAGGTGTCTTTGCCTATGGCAGGAGGGATTGGGACTAGATGACATTTAGGGTCCCTTCTAACCCTAAACAGTCTATGATTCCATAATTCTATCAGATTCTGTTTTACCTAAATCAATGATCTCATAAAAATAGAAACATGAAATAATGGTTGAGAAAGAAGATGAAAAAGACAGTATCATGTAGTTTTCTTGACAAACTAGACCAGCTATCAAAACAATGGCTGCTGAGGTCTGTCAATTAGAGATAAATATTACAGCTTTGTAGATAATTTGTTTACACAATCCATTATTCAAAAAGAAATGTTGCAGCAACTTATACTCAGAAAAGTTACTTCAGTTATGAGAAAAATCAATTTAGCAACATCAGTGTTTCTAAGAACATTATTTTTTAAAAGAAAATTAAAATTTACACATGAAAGAAATAAAGAAGTCATATGATAAAGGATTCAGTCACATGTTCAGGAAGCCATGGACATTAATGTCTATTTCTTATCTGTTATATGGTATATCTTGAGAAATGTTTACATAATCTTCACTATGAAGATTCTCTGATCTTTGAATCATGTTTAGCCAACAGAAGAGGAATGACCAGCTGGCCAGGAAGGAGGGGTGACAACTGCTTTATGAAGTTGCAGAGATGTCTCCTCCGTTCAGGATCCAAAGCAGCATTTTCTCAGTCATAATTCCTTGTAATCCTTAGTTTAGAGCTGTGTCAAGGAACGAAGGTAGGTGTACATGGAGTGAAGTATCCTGGAGATGTCTCGGGTGTCACACATCCTTATCTGCTGCTTCAATTCACACCTAAGTGAGACAGAGGCCAATGCAGTTACTGTGGAAAGACTACGAAAGTATTAAGGTAGATGGATCAGGAAATAAAGGTGAGAAATTTAAAGACAGCTGTGATCTGATGAGTGCAGTTAAGGCAATAAATCCATCTGCAAAATGTGGTGGGAAATTTCAGCAGAAAATCCAATCTAACTGAAAGGTTAAAAGGCAATTGTTACTCAAGGTATTTTAGCCATTTAGTTTCTTTGCCTGGGCCTCTATTTCAGTAGCAGTAGCAGCAAAATGTACCTCTGTAAAATGAAGGGGAGGGTGTAGGGAGGAGATATTATAGACTTTGGAAGCATTCAGATCTGTTTTGCAGTACGTGTTAGAAAAGCGCTGATGATTTAACATTCTACATATCTTTTGTCACAATCCATAGGGAATTTCTCGTGCTTGTCTGCATGGTGGCATATCTGTTCTTCCCACACAGTTTTGCTTTTACAGGTATTCTGCATCTTCGTAATATTTTCATAAGGACTTTTTCGCTCCTCACATTCTGCATGTTAATGCATGTCTTTATAGGTTCTGTAGTATCTCATAGCCTAGACAGCTCCCTGTGATTCTGCATAATATTATTCTTCCATCAGTCTCATGACAGAAGTTTTTACCTCACTTACAGCCACTATCAACCTTATAGTGCCAGTATACTATTCAACAAAGGACTTCTTAATGGCCAACACCAACATGCTACATAACATTGTGTCACATCTGTGCCATGCATTTCAGGCTTACAAAACCCATGGATGCTCGTAGGACAGTGTAGGTCCACATCAGGAACACCTCTCCATGTTCTTCAGATTACCTGCTTCCATGCTGCTTAGTACAGTGCAATGTTTTCATAACTACAACACTTTCACATCACTTCAAAGGGCACCTTGAAGGTAACTTGCTTAGATTTTGGGTCCTTTTATCAATGCTGCCTTCTCCCCTAGCCTTTCACAGCATGCTGAGCAATACTTAAGAGTTCAGCCTTAAATTTCCTGTAGCATAGAGTTTTCCCAACACAGAGCTCATTGCACCTCTTTGAAAGAACTTCTCAAGACATGAAATTCAGCAGTTTATGAGAGTGATGGAGAAGCAACTCAGAGTAAAACAGACAGTGTGGAGAAGGAAGGAAACTAGGGGACTTGAAGAAAGAAAAGAAAGGTAAACATGTGTCTGGATAGAGAAAGAGGTACTTTGGATCATAGGAAATTTGTAGGGAAATCTATACAGTAGGTGAGGGTCAAGCAGCCACTGCTTCTCATTCCTTTTGAGATTGTGTGTGAAATCCTTACACTGTGAATTTCTAACAACATTTCAGCACATAAGGACTCTGTCTAATACTCTGTAATTCCACCTCTGTCTAGAAGTGAGTTTGAATATATTCATCTTTTTAAATCAAGACTGTGGATTTAATGTTTGATAGTCTTCATTCCTCCAGTACATAGCCCTGAAAATCAAGAGTTGCATGGTACAAAGTTGAACATGTAATTTGTTGCAATGGTTCTGTAGAGCACACCTATAACAGAGGTTTCTGTTACACTTCAAGTCTACACAGGCAGTTGTTGGCAGAAATCTGACAAATATACTTTTGCTGGGCCTAGGTTTAAAGTTATTCCCCTTTTTTTTTTTAGGCAGTCACACAAATACACCATAAAATGTACATACAATCTACTTAATTATCTCTTGTCATTCCTTGGCCCTCTTCCCTGATTTAATAGAAATTTATAAAATAGGAGCTATGTCTCATTAATAATTCTCATTTTCCACATAGACTGGCAACTAAAATAAATTATGGATCACAATGTGAAACCATAAATAAGTTATCAAACCCACAGTGTTGTAGATCCAGAAGCAATTTTTTGTCCCCCCACAGGTTCTGTTTACATAGTTTTCATTCTGTTTTCAGATTTATAAACTAGTTCCTTAGCACTGAGCTTTACGACTTACTTGAAATTCCACTTCATGTTTTATCCAGTTTATTTTTGAAATATTTAAGCTTCTAGGATTTCCCAATAACATTACCCAAAGAGCTGTTTAGCTTCAGATACTCATCTATGTGAGTCTGTTGCCTTCTGAAGGAATTGCCTTGACTGACTAGACCACAGCTGGAAGACACATTCTGACTATCAGAGTGATTTTTTCTTTTTATTATTACTTCTAGCTCAGTGTTTATTGATTATGCCAATCCATGAAGAGATCATGTTCTTCTTTCTACTGAACTCAGATGGAATTTTGCCCTAAGTAATTTTTCTTTCTCAGTTTTGTGAAATCCCACTGTCCAAACTTCTCTCTGTGCTGTGTCTTCTCTTCTACACATACAATAATCAACTTTTTCTTATTTACTACTGATCTCTAAAAACTCTCTATGGTTTAAAATTTTGATTGTGGGAAAGGAGGAAACAGGTAAAAAGAAAGTTGCTATGAGTTCCTTGTTTTTGCATTGTTCCCTAGGAGATCACCCTTCTGTTTAATCTACTTCCCTGTTGCATCCGTGACAGTGCAGGACAGTGTACCAAAACCCCTCCTCAAATAACAAAAAACAAAAACAAAACCCAAACCAAAAAGAACCAAAAAACCCCCTGCATAAAAAAATACTTTAACAGTTTTTTCCCTCAAACTTTTTACTGAATAACTCTTGCTCAAGTAACTTGTTTTTATATGCATAGACTTTCACTACATGTATACTTCATGCTGCAGTCTTACAGATTTTTTATAATAGTACTTTACTAAATACCAAGGTCTTCACTTCAAAGTCATTTTGAGAATTTTGTTTTAATGGCATAATTTTTGTTTCAGAAGGTTGTAATACTTCTAAAAATATTTTATCTTAAAGAATCTCTTTGTTTTCACATAGATTCAAATCAGTATTATATTGAATGTCTTCTGTTACATATAAAATATTTTCTACTCTACTTCCTTAAGTTTTAATTATTAGTGGGACATTCTGAGAATTTGCAATTTTCACTACATGAATTTAGAATTCTTCTAGATGAAAGCAGATTAGAATCCTGATTTTATTTTGAACATTCTTCACTTTTAATACCTTCTTTATTACACTTTGAACTCTTAATATGGCTAATAATAGGGGTAACTGACACTTTGTACTACAAGATCTTGCTTTCACTTTCTTATAACTTTTCCAGACTTTAATCACTGGAGGTGAGATGTTTTATTCTGAGTATGTATGCAACCACAATTTAACATGAGGGTAAATCCAATTTTGTCACTGAGTATAAGACAAAAAGCATTATGATTATATGTCAATTATATTGTCTCAAATTCTGATTAACTTTTTTTTAAACTGTATAAAAATTTTAATTCTCTGTTGCCAGAGAGAGATCCAAGTATCATCTGTGTATCTGAAGTTAACACAGAGCAATATAAAAAGTATAAAATGAACATAAATTCCTTTATAACATGCTTTGATGGAAAAAAAAATCATCATGCCCAAATTAAAGTGAAATCACATCTGTACAATCAGTCTATTCAGCAGGGTTATTAATACAGTTATTTCTGAATTAGATCAGAGGCAAGAGGTTTGCCACACCAAAATAAAAATAATTAGATGAAATTCTGGTTTTGAATTAATATAATACATTCTTGTATAAGCCTTAAAATTTAGTAGATGTGCCCTTGTTTCGGACATGCTTTGCCATCTTTGTGAAAATTTTTATAAATCTGACCAATTTGTAAAGGTTAAAATACAGAAAGCCTCAGATGGCCCTTAGGCTTTAGTTGTTAAATCTCAGGATGATTCATCTTTACCAGATAAGGAAGAAGCTTAAAAAAACACATGGTAGAGGAGAAAGGTGAAGGGCAACAGAAAATTGAAGAATACTGGAGGACAGTTTGTTAAGACAAAAGACCAAAGCTTGTTTGCTGTATAGGCAGGACTATGGTTGAATAAAATAGACAGGAAGCAATGAAGCAGGTCTAAGAATGGCAACTGAAGAACTGAACTGGGCAAGCAAAGATGCTGAGATGTTATTAGTGGTGGTGAGGATGGGTGAATGGAGTGCAAGGGCTGAGAAATCCAACAGGCAGTCATGGGCTGCCCCCCTTCCACAACCTTGGAAAGAGCTGGAGATATTCACATTTCACTGCTCTTTTGTTTCCTATTACATCAGTTTACATCTTAAAATACCACATACAGGTGTGTGCACACATTCAAATTTGATCAAGTATCTGAACTTAGGAAATGACAAATGAATCTTGCCTTGCAACTTGAATACATGAGAATTAAGCAACCTTGAACTAAAGAAATTATTTTCTGTAGGATCTTGTCTCAGTCATTCCACAGACTGGATACTCAGGAGATGAATTACTCGTTTTCTTCATGAATTAAAAAACTTAAAAAGTGTCTCGTGAATGAGGAGGCTGAGATAAGAATGGATATGGGAATATTAAGAGTTGATTGTGAACAAAACTGCAAAAAGATCAGTGTTTTTGGAAGGGGAGAAAATGGAAAACATTTCAATGTGGAATTTTTTCAGGACATTTTTGAAGTTATTCACATTGTAAATGATATTAGCAACTTTTTTTTCTTAAGAATATTCAAATTCAAAGTATCTTTACTACTGGAAAACAGTTCCCTTTCACATAAATTGGACAATATTTTAATTATGGCTTAATTCATACAAATATTTTCCAAATTTTTCTTCTTGAGCTCTGAAAAATAATCCATTATTCACAAATCTCAAAAGATGTATAATACCTTCAAGGATCATTTCCTACATTTTCTTCTTGCTTAAGCTGTGTGGAGATAGCCAAGTCATTTACACTGCATTTTGCTATGGTTTTCTGTAGTTATGTATTCTTAATTTTCTAAGTGTTTGACATGAGGCCTGGAGTCTGATTTGAAAAACTCTCAAGAGCTTTACTTTGAACTTTTCTCTGAATTTTTAAGGTCTATGAAATGCTAAATGGTCCTTAAAATCAGGTTGTACATCTCTGATGAGATGTTCTGAATAATTTAGCACTTTTCACCCTTATCTCCGTGTCTCAGATTGCCACCAGCAAATAAGCAGAGCAATGCCTTCCTCACAGAACTTTTGTGAAGCTAAATGAATCCATGTGAAGTACAAAAGTGCCATATAAATACGATACATGAGACTTCACGAACATAGTTAAATATTTGATGCTACAGTGAGACAATTCTAGTAGTTTGTGTGAACCAAGGTCTAGAATCATTAAAGGACAAAAATAATGTACTACCTTCTGAACATAACTTTATATCAGTCACATCGAACATGAAGGAAACCTCTGAGGCAAAAACACTGTGCAGAGCACTAGAGGAACCAAGTTACTATTGCAGAGGAAATTTTGTAACTGCTAATTCCTTGAGTTTGAATTCCTTGAGTTTGCATAGTATTAATTATTACTATTGTCCACATATATGAATATTGTTTTCTTGCTTGGCCTGTTCTACTTCTACCTTCTGAATAAGTCCAATCCTCTAGAAAATCCTTCAATAACAATTCTTCAGATGGATTTTTAATTCAGATTTCTTAGTTAACAGACATTGCACATATTGCTAATCAGCTAGTCACAAAAAATAACATTAATTGTCTAATTTGTTTTAAAATGCTTTTCTGAATTCTATTGAATTTGAGCAGCTCAAAATAAGCAATTCCTAACTGATGTTAAGACTTTTAAAAGCTTTATATATTAAGCCCCAATATATCTGCGTGATTATTACATACATTACACTCCATTTTCACTTCTGTTGTCTCATTTTTAAGATTATGAAGTTGTGATAAGGTGGACCAATAGAATCAGTATCTACAATAAAGCAATAAAAATAATGGCTTGACTGCCTTTAGCTGTTGTCGGGGCAATGAAGACACTATTTATGTAATCCTTTATAGTCACTTGTATAAATTGTTTGCAGGGGAATATACTTTAAGTTGGAATTTCTGTCAGTAGTGGTATTTCTGTCTAGATTACAGAAGCGTGATAACAATTCATTATTGGTACCATGAAACTCTGAATATATACTTTCTCATATACCTTGAAACTGATCAACAAACTAAAGAAAATATAAAATATCTTTACATATAGGGTTTGCTATACTTGCTGTTGTATCAGCAGATGTAAGTAGCAAAATTTCGTTTCCTCCTGTACAAAGACATAAGAAAAAGTTCCATGTGAAACTGCTGGTTTTTATGAGTGAGATTGCTGTACTTTTATTCATGATTTTCCGGACAGAAATATGCTTGCATGCAGTGTACAGTCGAGGTACATAAACCTTTAAAAAATGGTAGATGTATCAAATTTATGGCCTGTGGACTCTAGAACTACCTATATAGACAAGTGCAATTGCTGTCTGTCTTGGAAATCCTGAAACTCTGCTTGTATCAAGACTGGTCTGATTTATTTATTTGCTAGTTTGTTTTCACTGAAAAATAATTTGTCCAGAGCAAGCCAGATATACCATTTCTCTCTTGTGAAGCAACTCCTATGAAGCATGAAGATTGCACAGTAGAGCTTCTCCCTTTTACCATCAAGAGCTAGGTTAAAAATATCAAAGTATCTGTAATGAAGTCACGGATATAAATTATCAGAAATCAAGATGAAAATCATTCAGTAAATGTCTAGGATAGTGACAGTATTATGACACGTGCAGATGAGGTTCTAATGTGGCTGTCAGGTGAGGACCAGATGGTTTTAATTTTGAAAAATAAATGTTGAAAAGTAGACTTAGGATAGTGTGCAAAGTCAGTGACCTTGTCATAAAATAGTCTGAAAAACTAAAATAACAGTAATGTCATTTGAATTCCATTAAATTCTGAACTGTTTCAGCCTTGGAATTTGTCTGACATGTTATGACAGCACAGCAGCCAATTATGCAAGAGGTTAAGGACACTGCTCTCGGATTATGCACAACTGTAGTTAAGCCTGGGAAATAATATTCCAGTTAAATGGCAGTTTAGTTGCCTGTGAGAAGTCATTTCAAAAGTCATTCAGTGCCAAAACATTGATGTTCTACATTATTCAGTTCTTTTTTAATCATAGAAGGACAACAATAAAATATATGGAGGATTTTGTTTGCTTTTTTTTTTTTTTTTAAAGGAAAAATCTGTCACTTATCCCTGTATTCCTGTGCTTGACTTAGCACAGTTTTAAGGTGGGAGGTGGTGGCATTTATTGGGTATTTTAAACGTACTTTACACTTACTCCTTTAAGCATGTTAAGCATTTTTGCAGATGAACTATCGATACTATTAGAATGCCACTAATAACATGATAGTCACTGAGAACATTGTCTGAACTCCCCCCCAAAATTGACCTTCCATTGTAGTCGGCACCATGTTAATAAATTTTATTTAAATAATATCTGTATTGAGTTTTGAAAAACCACTGTGTTTTGTGGAAGAGTAAATTTCAGGAAAATATTCAGAATTACACGTAGGAAACAATTCAAGAGTGCAAATATTTACATGAATAATGGATTCTAGGCATTACCTATTTAGATAAAGAACTGAAACAGCTTCAGTCTTGTTTCCAATTAAAAGTCACGAAAGGTACTTGAATTTTGAATATTAAATACTTCCAGTGAATTACTTCTATTATCCATCAACCATTAACTATTTCATAAATTATTCTGAAAATAAATTAACCAAATCAAGCAATAAATTACATTTGATATAATCAAAAAATATTTCTTGGACGATTTGCAAAATACAGCCTATATTGATTAGATAATTTATTGTTTATGAATCATTAGCACAGATTTAATATGTAACTTCTCTCAAGCTTAAACTTGTCTATATGGGCATTTTGTGAATAGCTCCAAGTTTTGAAGGTGTTTTCTCTCATGCTGCTTTTCATCTATATGACTTGAAAGGGGAAAAAAAAGGGTTATAGCTGTACATATCTCTTACATATGAACAGATATATAAGTGAATTTATAGGATGTGTGATTTTGAGACCTGTGTCCTGGAAATAGAGGAGCAATCTATTTATCTCTCCTGGAATCCCTACAGAAAGAACTCCCACAGATGTAGTGGTAGAAACTGGAGGCTCACTAGAGGTGTTTTTTAAGTGTAGTGATGCACTCCATGAAGAATTATGTCATTTGACTAGAGGTATCTCACACATGCTGTAGGTCACCACAGCTGTTAGTTGTGGTCTATGACAGCTGGACCCATCCAAAACCGTTAGGGAGAAACTGTTGTAATGAGTGTTGTGTTGGATGTAGATGATGTACCAACAATGCCAAAAGCCACAACAACCTATTTGGAACTACTTAAAAGCCACAGAAGCTCTAGTCTCCCATATCTGACATAACTTTTCTAGATGGACTGAAACACAGGAATGTGAGGAAGAAGTTTACTGCGCAGCTGACTGTGCACTGGTTGCCCAGAGAGGTCCTAGAGTTTCCCTCACTGGTGGTACTCAAGAAGTGCCTGGACACAATCCTGTGCCACATGCTCTGGAATGACTGTGCTTGAGCAGGGATGTTTAGCCAGATGACCCACTGTGGTTCCTTCAAAACTTACCCATTCTGCATATATGTGTGTGTATGTGATTTGTGTTCCCTGGCTCTAGTATTTCATGTCAATTTGATATTGTTACTACACCTCAGACTTACACCTCAGTAACACAGATGTTAAATGAATCAAAGCCACTGTATTTTGTCTGAGTGCTCCCAGACCTTTGCTGAGCTCCACCAAGCTGCTTGTACATGATGACCTGCAGGTTCCTGCTGTGCTGCACAAATCCCTTGGTCCCAGAACAAACCCAGCCAGCTCATCGTAGGAGAGGAGCCTGTAGGTGAGTTGTGCCAGGTACCAGAGATCATACCTCCTGTACTTCACTCCATTGAATGGTGCAGAAGGAGTTCCAACATGAACAATCTTTCTGTTTGACAGTAGAAATGATTAAGAGTTGTTTTCTTCCAAGAAAAACCCCTGATATCTGGAGCAAAGAAATAGAGAGAATCCCTTTGATGGGTGGGTTTTGCCCACCATGGGGCAGGGACACTTGTAAGGCTACAACTCCCCCGGGTACCCGGCACCCTCCTTATAGCGCTAGCAATAACAAACAGCACTTTTATGTTACAGAGTCTGGGAGCATTTCTATCTGGAATTATATATTGGCACCCCTGCTGCACTACACCAGACCCCTGATATGTCTGTCTTTGCCAAGGCACACTGCCTCACTCTGCATGGATGTGGGCGTGGAGCACTTGCTACCTCTGTGTGTGTTTTTGCAGGTACCCCTTTCAACTTCAGCTATAGCTTACCCTTATTCTGGAAACAATCTGCCTTCCTAAGTGTGATTATTCATTTCATTTGTTACGCTGGTACTCTTGGAGACAGAACTTGGAAGAATGTGGTCTACCCTGTCAGTGTAGCAAATTGCTGACAATAACCACAGTACAAGTAAAATCCATTTCATTAAAGATTACCATGACTTTCTTCCTCTTACTAATCAGAAAGGCAGAAACAAGCTAACAGTATAACGAGTAAATAATTACTCATAGGAAGTTCATGTTTGTGGATAGTTTCATCTGCTGGTGGATGATCTTTAAATTTGAGCACTTTAGACACAAAAAAATGTTTCTGACTCTGAAGGAAATCTGACTTAACAGCATGTAACTGTGGAATAATTTGTCTCCCCCAGTTCTCAGTATAAAACTTTTCTTGGCAGTGGGGTCTAAATAAAGGATTCTAGAAAAAGTATCTCTTGATATGCATGAGGGTGGTAGATCAGGTTTTAACGGCTGGAAAATATGTCATACAATTTATTTTTACCCGGCAGCACAGCCTTCTTTTGGGTGCAGTTCAGGGAATAAAAAAGCAGAATATCTACCTTTGGTGTATTAAAATCTGTTCCAAGACATTTTCACTGCTATTTTATGTTATTAAAATTAATCTCTACTATGTAGTAAGAATGGCTTTTGAAGAGTTATTATTTTTTCTCCCTGTTGATTTGCTGTAGACAGTGGAACACAGAATATGCAAAAGAATATTTCACGTGGGTTTCTGAAGTTATAAAGAGAGATTTATCATTCACACAGCATTGCAGTTATAATGTATTTCCTCAGTGGGATTGCCTGTCCCCCAACTCTATATTTTTCAGATCAAGAATGAATAACTGAATCAAACCCTGCATCTTACTTCTAACAAACTGAAAGGGTCAGAATTTCAAAGATGTAACAGCTGCTCTGTGAAATTTTGAAGGTCCCTATACCAATTAAGTGCCTCATTCTCCAGCTTTTGACAGGGTTTTTGATGCCTAAACTTTTTGACAAACTCCTCAAGGCACTTACATAATCTTTACTTGGATATCTGAAACTCTTCATATATGCTAATGAACATTAGATAACCCTGACAGTAGATGTGTAATGACACAGAACTCGAGGAATTAACTTACAAAATGCTACACACGATTTTTAATTGCAGAAGAGGGGAATATTATCACAGAACTGCAAATAGAGCATTTCTTTCTTAGCTTATGTTTAGGAGTTTTTGTGGTAGTTTTAGTGGGTTTTTTGAACAGTAGAAATGCTAACAAATAGAGATTGTTTTTTTTGAATTATTTTCAACTCACAAAAAGAAAAGATCACATCATGATTTATTTTGACCTTTGCTGTCTATGCACTTTGTTATGTACATGCCATTTTCTTGTGACATCTGTTGAATGCCAAGAAGGTGTCTGTTGGCATCATGTCATTATCTACAAGTTTATTCCACACTAGAGGAGCTAAAAATTAGTGATATTCAGGCTTTCAAGTCAGTTTGTATCCTTTGGAAAATCATATGTTACCATGCAGTGAAATCACAAGTTTGGTTATTTACTAATAAAAGTTTATTCAGCCTAAACCTGAGAATGCCTCAACAGTCCTGGACCAAAGTCTAGAGAAAGTCCTTCCAATTCCCAGGTCTTTGGCAACAAGAGATCTTGGAAATCAAATGGGAAGCACTGGAACATTTATGTCTTTTCCTAAGGAAATCAAGAATTATACTATCTGGGTCATTAATGGGATTAGATTCCAACTGGACTCAGAGGTGAATGCAACTATCAGGTTTTTTGTGTGTTTTGTTTTGTTTGGTTGGGTTGGTTTTTTTGTTGTTTTGGGTTTTTTGGTTTGGTTTTTGCTTTTTTTTGTTTGTTTTTTTTTTTGGTGTGTGTGTGTGTGTGGTTTTCTTGGTTTTTTTTGGTTGGTTGGTTGGTTTGTTTGGGGGTGGGTTTTTTTAAGCCTCAAAAATCAAGCCATTCCCCATGCCAATTTTGGGGGGGGGGAAATTCAGGACACAGTTATCAATTGTTTTCAGGTCTCAGTCCTGACTACTGTCATTTGGCTTCTGCAGCAGTGCTACATTGGCTTAGATCATGGCTGGCCTATGAACTTGTTGTGCTTCTGATTGAAAACTGTTGCTAATTTCTCCTTAGAACAGTCACACACAACGGAGAGAGACATGTTTAAATCAGGAGATGAAACATAAAATGCTCCAACTGCCTAATTGGCAGCAGAAGTACCAGTCAACGTGGGTTTTTGTCGTCTTGGTTTGCACATTTTTCAGAAAGGAATTGAAGAACATTCAGATTGGTTGCTCTCATAAGTTTTGCACACATTTCTTCAGAGAAACATCTGTGTTGTACAAGCTATTAGCAGAAATTAATGATTCATCTGGAACACATGAGCTCGACATGTCATGTTATTTTGTCAGATTTTGGACAGCATGCTTATGAGCACAATGCAGTAGCATAGCTGAAAGAGCAAACCTGGCAATTTTAAAATCAAAAGTATAATATGAAATTCTTTGTGGGGCTATCTTCAAGCAGCCAACCTTAACAATTTATTTTTAGGAGTATTTATGCAGCTAGCTATTGGGCATTTCATCATTTCATAGCTAGTGAACACAACAGGGTCATGAATACAGTCAAACCAAGCTCTACTTTTGAATTGGAGGAGTGATTACAGAAAATGCACTGTGGCCTTACACTGTGGTGTATTACATTGCTAGCGAAAGAAATAACCTGGAAAGTCAAAATATTGCTTATTTAGTGTCAACTACTGTATTCTTCATAAGGAGTCTATGAAGGGGGACATAATGGAAATACAGACCTACTGCTTCTCAAAAAAAATGCCTGGAAAAGACTGACTGGTTGCTTCTGTTGTGTAAATTTGTAATAAGAAGAAATATCATGTATGTGCTAAGTTGCAAAGAGGCTAATTAGCTGAAATAAAAGTAACAGAGAAACACTCTGTGACAACTTGAAAACTAAGGTTACTATTTTGCACAGAATCTGTTCTCTGCAATGCATGATCTTAACAGCTACCTATTTTCAAACTTAGTGTCACATCAATTTGGCCCACAGACCAATTTGACAATTTGGGTGACTTGGTACTTCTGAGGTTTTATGAGCCCATATCCAAGCAAGAGTGCAAACTGCCTTTTCCCATCGTAACGTTATCTACATTTATGCTCTGCCTCTGAAACTACATTTACAGCTCATTTGTACCTCTCAGAAAAAAAATTGTGCTTATAAAATTCAAATAATACCCTCAGCAGAAACTTGAAAGTATTTTTCAAACCAGAAAAATCATTTTATTTCAGTGTCCATTAGTGTATGTTTTTGTTCTAAACTAAATACAAGCATTTTAAACATTTTAAAAAATGTTTTAGCAGCTTAAGGAATCATTGAGAGGAGGTATTTCTTACTATGTCAAAATCATTCTCCATAACAAAATTAATGTTTTCTCCAGTATTTATTTCTTGTGGCATGCTAAATATATTCAACTGCTACTGTTTCAATAAAAAATCCCAAAGAAACCAAGAAAGGATCAGTTGCTACAGCAACTACATTTCACTTAAAATTGAGTATCTGCGTGATTCCTGTAGACGTTATCTTGAATTTGATAAGAAGGTAGACAGGACCTCCTTTGTTTAACCTGATTTTTTAAAGATAACAAAGGCAATATTTTTAGCAGAATATTTTATTAGCTCTTTGCAACTTAGTATTGCTAAATTTGACTCTGCAACTTTAAAGCCAACCAATCTCATGCGTAACTATTGCAAACTCCTTTCTTACATAGTTCTTGGAAGTTTTACTCAGTCTCTGAATTAGGTCATCATTCACTATATCCTCTCCTTGATGTTTGTTTTATGCTGGATATTATAGATGTTCAGACTTTTGATCTTAGCAGAGTACAAGAGGATCCCAAATTATCTGGATTATTGTTTGTGATGTAGTGGGCTCTGTAGAATTTGTAACCTTAAATAATTTTGATATGTTGGAATGACAAATAACACTGATACCATCAAGAAACTTTAGTGACCATTCTAGGGGCAGAAGCTCTGGAGACTCAAAATTTTAATACCTCTGATTCAATAGTTATCACAAAAAAACAGTACAGTAGTCAATGAAGGATATGTTTATTAAAGCAGAATGAGAATGTTTTTAAAACTTTTTTTCAATTGGAAAATTTGATTTTATCACAACCAAAAGTAATAGGAAAATACCAGGATTAATAAAATTGACATTGGAAAACTTCAAGTGTCACATAAAAGGTCAGGATGTTCCTTGAACCCTTTTTATTTGACCACCCTATCAGCAATCCCCAGGGATATGAGCCCCTTGTGCCTGACCAGCCTGTCAGTGCCCCCTCATGGGGAACCCACTGAACAGCCCATAGTGGCAGAGGGTAGTTTGACTAAACTGTTCAGGGTCACAAAATGACAGCACCCCCCCTCTTAGCATATTACCAGTTTTGTCAAGTATGTTATGAGCTGCTGGCCACTGCCAGCACCCTTGAAGAACTCATTATGAACAGTTCATGAAATAACACATTTTATTAACAACTACAGTGATAGTAGAAGACCATGACAGGTTAAGGTTCAGAAATTGCCTGATAGTTGATAGCACACTGACTGCAGAAATTAATTGAAAGTGATATATAGACAACATCTAATTATAGGAGAAAGCAGACCTGAGATAGTCAGCACACACAGGGTACAGTTCTTACCCAACAGGCATCCCTGTGGGGGAGAGACAGATTCAGCCTGGTCCCAGAAGTTACATGGAGGCTTCTTTGACCTCTCTCCCCACTTAAACATTATTTATATTATTTTCTTTGAGGGAAGGGGAAAAGTAAAGCTACGATTGATGTACTTTTACATTTGGGTGGTGTTTGAGTGCCTTTAGGCATTAGCATGCAGAGGGACATGAGGAGTAATATGTATTTTTGAGTTAATGAAGCAAAGTTCAGCTTTTGATTACTATTTGGATCATTCCTTTGGCTTAGTTCCCATTAGCTGGATTGTTTTTGATGGGGAATAACCACAACAGCTCTCTTTTGCTCCATCCTTGGATTCATATCTGCAGTGATTTCAATAGAGTAAGATTCCAGCACCTCTGTGCTACTGCATCATTTGTTTCATATTTCCCTTAGAGATGTACGCTGAGCTCCGATTGTGTTCCTGTTCCTAAGGTGTGCAAATCCATGGATCCCAGAGAAAGTCAATCCACCACAAATTTTCAAGCCTTAATCTTATTACAAGAAATAAGTGATAAAAACAAAAATGTATTTGGAGAAAAATCAAATTAAAAATTTAATCTTTTGGACCTATAATGTTTTTCTAAATATGAATACATATTTGTGGCAAAGAATAAAATTTTTACATCTGAATGAAATGGGCTGTAAGGACATCTGGCTTTATATGACTGTTTTGTGGAAGAAATGCAAGTGAAACTTGAATTCATAAATGTACATATTTGCATATATTTATATATAATGTATTCTTTTGATGAGTTTAATAGTGTAAATAATAAAATGTCTTATTTTCAAGTCATGGCATTTCAAGTTAAACAGAGAGAATATGTATAGACATTTTAAACAGAGTATACACATTAAATCAACCATCTGATTGACTTCAATTATAAAAGTACATGACGTCTTCAGTGTTGCTGAGCATAGTTTTCTAACAGTTTTTTATACTCTATAGTAATAATATCCTGTTTTCTTCATTAAAAAAACCTTTTAAAGTCCCTGCACTTTAGAAGACTATTGCATTAAAATCTGTGCACAGAAAACTCATGCATAGAAATCTTATGGGAAAAAAAAGCATCTCCTCTGTCTAAACGATTGTCATCAAGAGCAAAGTGGTAGTTGTTAATTTGAGGGGAGAATAACCCCATTTATATGAGCTAGAATATGACACAGAGCTGTTTACCCTGTTAGATTAAGATTCCCTGCCAAGGCAGCTCCATTTCTTTGTGTCTGTTGTGGTGGATGGTGACACACACATCTTAACTACAAATTAATTTGTTTGAAATACAGCTGAGCAAAACCAGAAAAAATATGAATGAATATATGTTAAAAATATTAGTGCAAGTTTGACATGGTTTTAATGACCCTTCCTAGCTCATTTCTTTGACCACTTTACATGTAGTGGCAGTAAAGCATAAGAAACATTGAAGTCACATGTGCAGCTGTGATGACAAGAACACACCACGTCATACTCCCCTCCACAACTGGGCAGGGGAAAGAAAATACAAAGGCACATGAGTTGAGATGAGGACAAGGAGAGACCACTCACTGATTCCCATCATGGGCTAAGCAGAGTCAGATAGGAGTTATTAACTGAACTTTTGCTAATCAAAATCAGAACAGGATAATGAGAAGTAAAACAATTTTTAAAAACACCTTCCTACAACCCTCCCTCCTTCCCAGGCTCTGCATCTTTCCCCCTTCCGCCTAGAAGCACAAGGAGACAGGAGGAGGGATAACAGTTCATCACAAGTTCTTTCTCATTCTGCTCAGGCAGATGAGTCTTTCCCCTGCTCCAGTGTGGGGTCCCTCCCACAGGAAACAGTCCTCCATGAACTTCTCCAGTGTGAGTCCTTCCCATGGGTTACAGTTCTCCATGAACAGCTCCAGTGTGGCTCCCTTTCCACAGTGTGCAGTCCTTCAGGCACAGGCTGCTCCAGGGTGGGTCTCCCACAGGCTCACAAGCCTGCCAGGAAACCTGCTCCAGTGTGGGCTCCTCTCTCCACGGGTCAGCAGATCCTTGGCAGGAGCTGCTCCAGCCTGGGCTTCCCATGGGGTCACAGTCTTCTTTGGGCATCCACCTGCTCCAGTGTGGGGTCCTCCAAGGGCTGCAGGTGAATCTCTGCACTCCCAAGGTCCTGCCTGGGTTGCAGGGGCACAGCTGCCTCACCATGGGCTGCACCAGGGGTTCCAAGGGAATCTCTGCCCTGGCACCTGGCGCAGATCCTGCCCCTCATTTTGCACCAACCTGTGTGTCTGCAGAGCTGTTTGTCTCACATGTTCTCACTCCTCTCTTCTCTGAGTACAATTACATTTACACAATAACTTTTTTCCTTCTCAAATATATTGTCATTCCTGATGAGCTTGGCCTTAGCCAGCAGATGTGTTCTGGAGCCAGCTGGCATTGGCTCTGTTGGATCATGGAGGAAGCTTTTGGCAGCTTCTCACAGAAGACACCCTGTAGTCCCCCTCCCCACTGCCAAAACCTGGTCACACAAACCCAGTACAATATATCTTTTTCCTAGACAAATGGATTCACTTAGAAGAAACAGACAAATTGGATACATTCAGAACAAAAGCAAACTTACTTTTTTCCAATCAGTAACTGATTAAAAAAAAAAAAAGTTGGTATTTCTAAAACTTTTGCTCCTATAAGACTTCCAATTTGATGCCTGAACTTTAAGTAATATGTTAATAATAACATTATTAATTCATCATTCATATTTAGAGTATGTGCAGTAAAGTGCTGGCTCTCCACTCTCCTTGTAATCAAACTGAGTCAGCATGTTTGTCAGCTTTCCACAGATGAACAGCTTTCCTCACAAGTGGATTTAGGTGTTCTCTTGCCTGTTTGAGGTGATCAAAAATTCAGTAGGGAGCTGAACACTCACAGTGTGTTCCACATAAGCATCTATGTTTAGCAGGAAAATAAATATTATGCTAATGAGTAGGAAAGGTTGAAGATAAATACAGACCCAACACCAACACTTCAGTGGCAGATGTCTCAATCTGCAGCTGCAAACTGCCTTCTGGGATTAAACAGAAAATGGATCAGCCCTTCCTCTCAGTCCTTCAAAGAAATAAAGCAGGTACAGAATGCTGCCCCACAGCCCAATGGATAAAACTTCTGCATTGATATATTCATCTGGTTTGAAAACAGAAATATTTTCAGATAAATCATTGAGTATTTCATATATTGTAATGGTAACAATATTGAGTATTGCCTTAATTTTATGTAGATGTAAGAAGTATCAAAACTTACTACCCAGATAAAATCCTTCAGGATAGACAGTAGGATAAACACATAATATACTAAAACTTAAAGTACAACATAGTCTTTGCAATAACTGAACCTTTCAAAATTTAGGCAGTTCTGTGCCTATCAACTAACAGAAATTAAGTGTCTAGAGCTGATTTTCAGTGGAGCTGAAAGCTACCAACAACACCCTTGTGAACACTATCAGCACCAAGATATTCGAACCATCAAGTGTTCCTGTTATACTTTTAAACAGAGGTTCTTGGACTGCGTAGACAAAACATAGGAACAACAATGTGTGACTTTACCAATGAACAAAGTGCAACAAATATTTCATTATGAAATTTCGAGTTCCTGGTGAGTGTCTTTGGGAAACAATTAAATATGTATTAAAATCTTAACTAGAAGGAAAGATAAAAGTAAAAAGAATTAAATTAATGTTGTTTTTATAGACTTATTTACAAAACCTTTCTGGAAAACATATTTTAAATGTAAATAGACAGCAGTGATACAGTTAAATGCAGTTTGATATTCTTAAAAAAACTGCAAATCTGCTTCCCAGAGTAAGGGTGATTTTTCAACATCACTTTGTCTGTATAGTGACAAGAACTGCTATTTATTAAAGTACCTCTCATTTTGAAAAATGGGTAAAGCAGAATGTAGATGGAGAGAGCGGTTGATTTATGCTCCTTCAAATGCCCTGTGTTTTGTACATCCCTAGATATTGCCAAGAAAAAAACCCATGCTTTTTCTCCATCAGGTTTTAATGGATGAAAAAACTCAAGGAAATACGCAAATTAACATGGAATATGTGTGAGACCACTGATTAGTCACATAATCACTGATTTCCAGGCTGAAAAATAGTAGCAGAAACTTTTAATTTTATATACACAGCATATATTATACATATATATATTTAATGTACAAAATTTGCACAATATGGATCAATAAACTTACTTTAAAATCAAGGGTGTATGTTATTATGCAGTTAGAATAGAATGACCCTCTGTCTAAGGGTATGAATTCCAATATTGTCTAGGATTGTAAACTATCTTGGAATTACAGTTAGTGTTACTTACTAGAAGGCAATGTTTAAATAAACAAATGTATTTTGTGGGTTGTTTGATTTCTAGAGATAAATGGTCCCTGATGATGGGGATAAAATTGATATTTGTATAAAACTGAAGTATTATAGTTGGTAGCTCACAGAGTTGTGTTCCAGGATGACTCGAATAGCAGAGTCTCCAAGGACTTAACTCTTGGAACACAGGAACACAGGATTGCTCCAGCTTCCCCTTCACTGGCAAAGGCCTTTGTCTTCAACTCATTGTGCAGAACAGCAGTACTGGTTTGGTGCAAGACAATCCTGAGAGATTTTGGCACTTCACCGAATGACCAAGAGATTACAGGGATAGGGTACGACTTACCTCAGTATTTGGGAAATATTTTTGCATCAAGAGTTTTTGCAACTGTGGTGCAAAACCTGAGGCTTTTGTTCAGGGAAGTGATAACCACAGGGACTGGAAAAATGCATACAGAAAAGAAAGTATTTCCTGTGGTCTTCATGCAAATGCTGTTACGGAGAGCAGCACACAGAATTCATAATCAGTTCAGTATTTCCTCCATAAATCTACAGATATGGTTGTTTCCAGCCTGAAACAAGATGTCTGAAGAGGATTTACAACCCCTATACTCTAAGTGGAGCGCTAAGAAGAAACTAAAAATTACAATGCAATGTTTCTTAATGGTATGGTTGGTGATGATTCTAGTCAAACCATCCAACTAAGATTTTGATGACCCCCAAAGTTCTCTGACATCATCTTTGTTACAGGCCAGATCTTCCTTATACAGCCACTGAAGTCTGCAAATCTGTGGTCCTTATCAGGGAAGCTTTGTGTTACCAGTCCAGAAACTTCGTGCACATAAAAAATGGAAGTGTGGTAATGGTTTAAGATAAACTGAATTAATCTGCAAGGAAATAGTGCTAGACACTGATTAAATAAATAAGGAAGTGAAAAATGTAGTTGATTTCTACTTTACTGTGTTTTGAATTATCCCAGACTCTCCAGTCTGCAACAGCATGCACCAGAATTCAGGTCTGATGCTTTGCAGAATATAAGACACATACTATGAATTGGAAAATTCAACAAAATACTGAGATTTTGTATAAATAACTATTTCAAAAGCTAATGGTAGAAGAGACAAAACTTCTGGTATAGCAAATACAATGAGCCAATTAAGGTGCTCTAGATCAAATGCTACTATTTAATTCTGACAGATCATGGTTTCTTACTGAAGTTAGGTAAAAGTCTGTCCCTTTATTTGGAAGAGATAAAAGTTTAATTGGTAAATACAGTCTTGTTTCCAAGATAACTTGTCACTCATAGCCATGTATTGACCTTGTTATTAAAGTAACTATTAAAATTAATTTCCCTGACTATTTGATAAAAAGATGCTACAGCTGATCACAGTTCCAGTGACCAGTGGTGCTTTGAAAGTTCCCAGACTCCCTTCCTCAGACCAAATGTTCTTGTGATGGGTTTCTATCAGCTTGTGAGTTATCCACGTTTCCCTCTTAAGATGACTGCCATTCCTCCTCAAAGCCTGGCCTTTTGCATTAGAGAATGGAAGCATTTGCTGTGCTAATATTATTACCTAATGTTTAATATCTTTTTTCTCTATTTTGCCTAGTTTAAGTTGCTATTTTTTTTTCTAAAGCTGATTTTCTAGTTTTTATTAGTGGCACTTGCTGTCTTTAAGTCTTACAATTTAAGTTTATAAATTCCATTGAGGCTAACTTCCATAAATTTTATTCACCTTTACATGCCTACATGACTTCACTGATCATCACCAATAGATTCTGATGCTGAACTGGGGCTGTATGCTGTAATTAATCATACTGTACAGTTTTTCATCGATATAATTCTTTCCTCTTTCTTAATGAAAGAATACATATTTCTAATTATTTTTCAACTTTTACAAATAATTTTGATGTATCTTGGTTTAATTTTTAACCCTTCATAGTCTTGTGGGTTGGGGTTTTTTTACTTCTATCCAGTAACATGGTTTAAATGGGTTTAAAAGTATTTACTGAGGAGAAAATGTAGCAGCTATGTATAAAAGATAAGTCTGAAATCTGCATGGATAAATACAGAAAGCTTAATTTATGAGAAATTAACAAAAAAGAACTACAAGGCCCAGTATGGTGGTCAAGGAGGAGCATAGTAAGGAGGAAAATAAAATGAGAAAAATAGCAAGCAATTTTGAAGGCACTCAGTAGACTTAATGTATTGCAAGAAAGTAGGTGTTTCTAGCCAAGGGGTTCAAAGAACACATAACAGAGGCGATTGAAAATCCAGGTGGGTGTAGCCATGTCCCTGCTGCTCTTAAATAGGCAGGTCTGGATGCAGTCAGACTGCATCGCCACTGCAGCTCAGGGCACAACTAAAACTGTATCTATTCCTGAATGTATCTATTAACTCACAACATAAAATGAGAGTATGGTATAGATAGAAAAGGAACAATGCATGTGAAAGTGGTGTGAAGAATGATTTCTGGAATCCTTGAGATAGTGGAAAGGAAAGAGAACAAAAAACTTTCTGGTAGAGTGAAGAGAGAGACAGCTGAACGGAGCAGCATATCTGCATTGTATATCATGGCATGGCATCCAAAGTAGCTGTTCTCAGCAGAAAATCACTTCTTCTCTAGTCACTGATCTAGCCTCTCCAACGCCACCTGTGATATTTCTTTGCCAGATTATAGGTCAGACTAATGGACCCAATAAAGTATCCCATCCCTGAGTACAGCAACTTAGGTGAAACTACATGAGACAGTACAGAACAATTTTTTCCTATATTATATGTCTTCCAATTCTTATCATGTGTCAGGTGAATCTGACCCTGAGACTACAGAATGCACTTTTATGACTATGCTTAATGACATTGACTGAGAGCTAAATTCTCCATTGTGGTTTTTTATTTTTTTGTGTTTAGACTATACCATGCATCAGTGTGCTGCCTCTACAATTTAATTATGCACAGCAGACTGTCTCTAGATAGATATCAAGGAGAAAACCAGATATGAATGTTTCTAGTAGGTAAACGCTGAGTGAGATATTGAAACCCTTTCAATTCTCCCTTGTGTGTCACACAGACATGGATGGCCAAAAAGTGACTAAGAATGGAGGAAGAACCACACTACAGACACCTGGCTACTGGCAGGAGGAAAACTGACCAAATAATGTAAAATTTGGGATAGAAACAATGTGACTTTGTTGCCTTAAGCAAGCAGGCAGGAAGTTGTATTCAATATGGAATAATTTAGTACTTCTAAACAGTTTTGAACAATAATTTTTCACCTTGCTGTATTGACCAGAGAATTTTTACGGTTATGATAAAATCTGTACATTTCTGATCTTCTGTGAATTAAACTAAATTAAACCCGCTTTAGGAATTGATTTGTTAAAGTGGCCTCTGGGCATCACAGATAGTGTGCCTGTATCTTAGTGATTTAATAAAGAATTATGCATAATAGTAAACTCTCCTAAGAAGCTACAGGATGGGGCCATAGTAATTGATGGCACTTTAAATCTGGTACTGTACCCAAGATAAAAGATAATAGACAACCATCATAATTTAAAGTATTAGAGAGCAAGAAATATTATTATAGCAAACTCTCATTTTTAAAACTTCAGATAACTTAAATTCTAGGCATAATTTTAAAGGAATATTCATTATAGTTAAATATTACAGTTAATTAATTTCATCACCATATATCGCTTTATATAAACTTAGAGATGCCAAGGACATTACCATTCATGTGTGATGCTTTTCATATATTCACTTATGCCTTTCTGTCAATAAACCTAAGAGTTAATTCATTTATCTATTGATTTTGATTCCATGTACAAAAAAGGCAGATCATGTCTATTAAACTGCTGAGCTGGAGAAAACTGTTATTTGCAGTCCCTGATAATGATCTCATTATTATCAGCACAAGCATGAAAACCTATAAGTAGGCAGAAGACAGTGTTTTTTAATGACACTTAGAAACACAGAATGTAACAATTAGGAGTGTTTGCAGTTGGTAAGATTGTAAGCAGAAATGTTTTAATTGAAATATTCCATTATGATTATTTTATATGGAAATAAAACATGATTTTTTTTAGACCAAATACAAATGAGGCATTTTTGTAATCTAAATATTTTTATATTTTTATTTTAAATAGCAGAAATGTACCCAAACTTTCTTTTATTTTAATTAAAACCTGTAGAAATGTGACTGAAGAAACTGCTATCTTGTGAAATCTTTCTCTTTTTAAAAATATTTTTCTGAATACAAGGATATCATGTGATCCATGCCATCCCAGGAAACAGTTCAGTGTAGTTGCAAAGTTTCCTTAATAGGCAATTGTTATTTTACACTTTCCCACTGACATTTATATGGCACTTCTAACTTCCTCTGAAAACCACAGGTTTTAGTGTGTCCTAAACTGAAAAGGAAATAAAAAAGTCTTATTAGAGGCCATGAGAATTTCTAAATAATTAATGTATTTCCTTGGTTTGGATCAGTTAGTTTAAGGCTATTTTTTTTTTTTTTTTTAAATATTTATCTGAATGGATCCTTCATGAATAAAACTGGCTTTGAGCAGAACCTCCTGCAGATCATGCTAGGAAAAAAACCATATTGCTATGCTATGAGAAAGGGCAGTAAGTACATCATATTCCTACCACCCCCAAACAGCCATGGGTATCGACAATAAATAATGGCATTTTTATAACTTTTTTTTTCACTGTATATTTATTTAACACATTAACCTATGAACACCCACTTTGCAATGAACAATTCCCTCCTACCCATTTGTCAGTGGTGTTGCATCTATATCTCTGGTTTGGGTTTATTTGGTTGGTTGGGTTTGTTTGTTGAGTGGGGTTTTGGGCCTTGTTTTGGTTTGTTGGGGTTTTCTTTTGATTGTTTGTTTGTTGTTGTTTTTTATTTGTTTGGTTGGTGTGTTTTGCTTCCCCCCGTTCCCCCTTCAATTTCCTTTCTGTTATTTCCTTTCTTAAAGCACTGAAAACTGAAATCACATGGAATATGAAGATCAGTATTGCAGATGACCTGGTGCCAATTGGAATTTCCAGCAAGATTCTTAGACTTTGCTGGTGCAGGTACACCAATCTGCAGCTACTTCTCTATGAAATCTGCCTGCCTCTCAGCATGCTGGCAGCTGCAAATTTAGAAGGTATTTGGGCCCCCGTAAAAAACTAATAATCTTTAGGCAAAATAACTCTGCCAAAAATGAAGCGGAGTTTTGCGCTTGAGAACACAAAACTCTTGGCAGCATTACAGTCAAAGTGCTGTTGTAGCTGATTACTTGCTACCTATTTAATAAAACACTCCACCTAAGAGACTTCCTGGTGTCTTTCTAATATGCTTCATGTTTTGTTTTTCTGAATTTTTTCCTAGTATCTAATCCAAACTTACCCTTTGTTAGATGGAATCCATTCCCCCTTGTTCTGTCACTCCATGCTCCTATAAAAAGTCCTTCTCCATCTTTCTTGTGGGTTCTCCCTTCAGGTGCTGGAAGGCTGTAATTAGGTCACCCTGAAACCTTCCCTTCTCTAGACTGAAAAAAACCAATTCTATCAGCCTTTCTGAAAAAAACCCAATTCTATCAGCCTTTTATAGGAAAGGTGCTCCACCGCTCTTGATGACCCCTCTCTGGACTTGCTCCAACAGGTTCAAGTCCTTCCTGTGCTGGGACCCCAGAGCTGGAGGCAGCACTGCAGGTGGGTCTCACGAGAGTAGAGGGGCAGAATCCCCTCCCTCGACCTGCTGCCCACCCTGTTTTGGATGCAGCCCAGGACACACTTGGCTTTCTGGTCTGTGAGGGCACATGGATGGAGCATGTCCAGCTTCTCTCCCACCAGAACCCCCAAGTCCTTCTCAGTGGGGCTGCTCTCACTCTGTTCATCCCCCAGCCTGTGTTGATACCAGGGGTTGCACCAACTCAGGTGCAGCTCCTTGCATTTGGTCTTATTAAATCTCACGAGATTCCCATGGGCCCACTTCACACACCTATCCAGGTCCCTCTGGATGGCATCCTGTTCTCCTGGTGTGTCAGCTGCACCACTCAGCTTGGTGTCATTTGCAAACTTGCTGAGAGTGCACTGGATGTCTCCATCTGTGTCATTGGTGAAAATATTAAGTAACACTGGTTCCAGTATGGACTCCTGAGGGACACCACTTGTTATTGATGTCCAATAGAACTCTAAGTCATTGTGGTTGTGACCATCCAACCGCTCTCCTACCCATCTAACAGTCCACTTATCAAATGCAATTTAGAGAAAAGGATGTTGTTGGGGACCATGTCAAAGGCTTTACAAAAGTCCAGATAAATGACACCTATAACCCTTTCCTTGTCCATTGGTGTAATCCTTCCATCACAGAAGGCCACTGGGTTGGTCTGGTAGCACTTGCCCTTGGTGAAGCCCTGCTAGCTGTCTCAGATCACTTCCCTGTTCTCCATGTGCCTTAGCAGAGCTTCCAGGAGGATCTGCTCCATGATCTTCCCAGGCATGGAGGTCAGGCTGACAGGTCAGTAATTCCCAGAGTCCTCCTTTCTACCTTTTTAAAAGATGGGTACAATGTTTTTCCCCTTTTCCATCACCTGGAACCTCCCCTGACTGCCATGACTTTTCCAATATCATGAAGAGTGGCTTCGCAAGTCCATCAGACAATTGTCTCAGGACTCTGGGATGCATCTTACTGGGTCCCACAGGCTTATGTACCTCAGGTTCCTCAAGTGATCATGAACTTGATCTACTCTTATAGTGGGAGGCATTTTGCTCCTCTAGTCCCCATTCTGCTGTCCCTCCACTCCAGAGGTGTGGGAAAAGAGGTTGCCATTGAAGACTGAGGCAAAAGGGTTGTTGACTACCTCAGCCTACTCCTCATCGTTACCAGTTTCCCAGCATTGTTTACCAGTGGAGGTAGACCTTCTTTGACCTTCCTTTTCTGTTGACATACGTGTGGAAGGTCTTCTTGTTATTCTTTGTGTTTCTTGCCAGGTTCAGCTCCAGTTTTGCCTTTCTCACCCCACCCTGACACAACTGAAGTTTGTCTCCCTCGTCCTCCCAGGTCACCTGTCCTTACTTCCACTGCATTTGCTATTTTTCCCTTTAGTTTGACCTGCAGGCCCTGACTCAGCTATGCTGGTCTCTTGCCTTGCCAGATTTCTTGCTGCTGGGGATTGCTATAGCTTTTGTACTCTGTGGAAGACAAGAATGTTTACAGAAACACACATGCCTCAGAAACTTAAAAATCCTCTCATGAAAACAGAAATATCACATCACCTTTTCCTCATCCCTGTTCTCACATAAAATATCTCCACACTTGGATAGCAGAAGTCACACTCTACCTGCATCATGACCTTTGATAATTATCACTTAGAATTCAAGTTACTCACTCACTCTGAAAGCCTGTTTTATTCAACACAGACTCTGAACTGCTCACCTTACAGAAAGAAAAGGAAAGACTGATGGCCCCTATGTGTAAGAAGGGTTGGGCTGCTTTGAGCTTCTGAAAATAAACAGGTGGTTACCCTGGTCACAGTCCAAGGTCCCTATGAACAGCTGGTTTCTCTTGTATCACAGGACCATGTTCAGAGAACATTTCAGTTTATTGTCATGGGCTCTGCAGTGAGCATTTTTGCATGTGAATTTTGCATACTTTGTTAATTGTTATTTATTAATAGTTTAATACTTTGTTTATTAATACTTATTTTTTAATAGTTTCTGTTACTGTTTGTTTTCTTAACCTCATTGCTGTTTCCAGTAAATTGTCCTTATCTCAACTCATGATCTTCAACATTTGTGCCTCCAGTTCTCAACTCTGTTCCTTCACAGCAGGAAGCAAAGGGAAAGGGGGGAGAGAGAGAGAGAGAGACATGTGGTTTTGAAGTCTCAATGGGGTCAATGAATTAGGGAGTACTATTCCTAAACCATGACAATAACTTAAAATAAAAATAAATTTAAATTTCACCAGAGCTGATTGTGGGACAGTTTTAACAGTTTTCCACTAAGGCCTTGCTCCACTTTCTAACACAGCTGCACAGGGAAGGTGGCAGGCTATCACTGTGTAACAGCAGTTAGGAGGCTTGTGAGGAGGACACACAACTAAATACAGACTATGTCATAACAAACATTACAACATCCAGGCCAGTCTGTATTCTCAGAACTCTTTCTTACCCTCTTGTCCCTCTGTAATGCTTTGGCTCATGGTACCCAGGATGACAGTAAGGCACCTGGAATGAGGACTACAGGAAATATCTCTTCATAGGTCCTTTCTTTACCGACGTCACCTGTACTGCCACCAGCCTCCTCCTCTTCAGAGCCTCTCAGAACTCAAGGGCAGGATGCTGTTTATTAACCTCTATGATTTCTGCCAGAGAGAGAACAAGGAACCTGCATGCAGCCCTCTGATGCAATAAGGGAAGGGAAGAGACAGAGCTGATAAATCAGACATGATAAATATGCACACCATATTGAGGAAAGAACACTGAATGATGCCTGGAGGTGCAGAAGAAGGGAGGATCAAAGCTATAAGCATCATCACCATCTATTTGGCTTTCCTGCAGGCAAGAGAGGCAACAGCAGTGGGGACTGGCCTCTCATACCAATCCAAAATAGACTTTTCTATATGTTAACAAGAGTTGATAGTGGATTATATTGGCTTCTAGTAGGCTCCTGCTCACTGCAGTAAAAAATAATTTTTTGAATGCTATTCTTTACTATTTTGGTTAGCTAAAAATTTCATTAAGAAATAAAAATGTCTAATTATGATTTAAAATTTCACTTTGAAATTTTTATCATGAATGACATACATATGTAGAAGCTGTCACAAGTTTCTCAGGGGCAGACAATCATTTGACAAGATTAGGATATGAAATTCTGATGGGGTGTGAAGTATGTTCTGAAAAGCAATCCTACCACAGGCATCAATTACAGTCAACATATTTCTGCATTACTTCCATCCACAGAGAAAACTTATGGAAGACATTCTCTCACTATTCTCCTAAATCTCTTCTGATACCACATGCTCTCTTACATCAGAAAAAACAGCCATTACAACATTCATTTAAAACTGACAGATAATTGTTAAAGGGTTGCAAGCTTAATTTTCTATTATAAACTATCAGAATCAAATACATGAATCAGTATTTTCACTAGTATGAAAAGATCACAAAGATTTTACATTTTTAAAGGTACTTTGAAGCTTTCTGAGAGGCACTTTTTAAAAAAAATTGCACATAAGAGACTATATTTTTAATGTGTTCATTCACTCACACCCCTTTTTGTAAGCACTCAGCTAATCTATTTGAGATGGAAAAGATGGGTGCTATGACTCTTGAGAATCTAATTTAACAATGTCATCTGTCATTAGTTTCATTTTAAATTTGTCTGTAAGGAACCTGTACATTAAAGAGAGTAAGAAAAATTGCCAAAGACACTCTTGACTCTCTCATATTGGAAAAGCTGTTAGTGGTAAAAAGGACTGACATAGAAGAGGAAGCTCACTATAGCAAATTATTTCCCATAACAAATTACTATAAGTATTACAGCATTTAATCACACAATTTAGGACTGAAATTTTTGTAGGTATTAGTTATAGCAATTATAGGTTTGCTTTTCTGCAATAATATGACTATCTAGTGAAAGAACACAATATAAATGTACAAGACACTCTTGCTAGTTTACCTCTTCAAACCCCATGATTTACAGTATGTCTAAGTCTTTTTATACTGTCTAGACATGCCTTATTATGAAATTTTCTGCACTCTTTAAGGCTCTATTTTCTGGATGCATCTTGTTTGATATGGCACACTTCATATGCTCTTTTGCTAAACTTTTACTTCTCAAGAAAAGGTTATTGAATAAAAATTTTTTTTCTGTCTGTATTGCATTTCACTGTTGACAGGTGAAAATATTTACCAATAAGTGTTATCAACAAACAAGCATTCTCCATATCTTCAGCTGTTACTCCAATATACTCTGTTCTTCATTGCCCTCTTAACATGTATTTGAAGACAAAGAGCAAGCTGTGATAAAAGTCCAGCTGTAAAGCAGTTTCTTGAGACTCTGATTCATTGGTATAACCTGGATTTGAAAACATTTCTAACTCATTTTTATGTTGAAAACCAGTTGGCTTTTTTAAGACTACCATCTGTTCTAGGACTACAGTAAAATTTGATAAAGAACTCTGTCCATCTTGAAAGAACAGTTGCATCTGATCTTACGAATATTAACAGAAATTAGGTGTGTGCATAATATTGAGAATCTAAGTCTTTCAGATTTAACTCTGAAAACAGTCCAGACAGTTCTAATACAGAAAATCATGGTACCATTCCACAGTTTCACAGAGAAAATAGAAGGGATTTCTCTAACTGATTTCACTGTTGTATTTTTATTGTTCTTAAAACAAATCTTTTTTTCGAGGGGCAATGTTGATGACACAAAGAAACCAAACCCACCAAACATCAAAAATCTTTAGAGATTTTATTTTTTGTTATTTTTTTCCCCCTCCAGTTCATAAAAATAATGTTTTGTGAGTCCACCAAAGCCCTAAACAGTATACTTTGCCATTGACACAACATATTGAATTCTTGATGTTTTTTCAAGAAAGAATTCAAGGAAGCAAAACACAGAATTTTCAGAAACAGGCAAACATGTAACTTTAAACTGCAAATAGTCATGCAAACCAAGAGAGTACTTGTATGTGGATAGTAAATTTCTGCCATCTAATGACAGTCATAAATGTAAATCTCTAAAATGAATACATTAGATTTTTAAGAAGCAATCAAAGTGGTAAGCAGTCTTGTTTAGTTTGAAGCCCAAATCTTCAACCCTTTTCAGCAGCAGCCATCAGACATTGTTAAAGCATCAGGAAACAGACATATGCCACTCATCCTTACAGGGAATATTCAGTGCTTCCAGTAAGGGACAGGACTACCATGGGTACATCAAGACAGATATTGCTAAGAGCAGCACATCTGTGCAGCTGAGCCTCTGTGTACACTGGAGCAGTCTGGAAAAGAAATGAGCTGCTGCCTTGAGAACAATTAATATATTGTGCTCACAGTGGCTCCTTCTACTGGGACTACTTTTTGTCCTTTTGCTCATCACTTGGCCAGGACATAGCTGTGACTTCTGGATGATGCCATGAGTGAACCCAAAAACAGGACTCCGAGCCAAGTTAATATGGGATAAGATAAAAAGGTACACTCTTTAATGTCCAGGCTTAGGACTTTTAGGAATACATGATGACATCTTTGTGCTCTCTCGAACACTGGTTTCCATGGCTTTTATAATATTGCTCACCCAATCATTACTTTACACATTTCTCAGTCCAGCTCCAGTCCCACCCCTGTGCCATCCCCCAGGATTTGGGACTGGGTTCATGGGACCCTCTGTTCTTCATCAGCTCCTCTTCCTCAGGCTTTTGGAGTTCTTCCAGTGTTCTTAGACTCAAGGTTGTTGGTTTATGTTTGGTCTTCTTCTGCAGGCCTTTCTGATAGTCTTCAGCTTTTCTGCCTTGAAGAGAGCCTAAACAAGATCAAATAACTAAAGGAATTTGAGCTCCCTGTTCTGGGGCAGGGGAAATGATAGAAAGACATTAAACTTAAGTCAGAAATATTAACCCACTAAAAATCTACAGCTACTGTTTTCCTAAAATCTACAAAATGTGAAAATCAAAAATCAAAACCCCCTTTGGCATCATGGGGAAGAGAGCAGAAGAATTTTCAGGAAGCACTGTGGCAGACAGTGTTTGGTATCAGCATATTTTTACTTCCACCCAGACACAGCGTGCCTCTTGGAAGTCTGCACTATCTTTCTGTGACAGAGGAAGAGGCTGCAGTGGTCCACAGGCTCAAAACATGTAGGTACCAAAGACTTGGATCAATTCAGTTAAGAAAAATAAGCAGGAGAACATGATACAAGGTCATCCATACCAAGCCATGATACAAACTGTGACCCCTTCTAGCTTTCATGTGTAGGTAAACAGCCTAGATTCTGCTAGAAGCTGTTGGATCTAAAGATAAATGTGACAATAATGGAAGAAAAATTCTGTTCACTGCAATACCAGAAGACACTGCTGTAGATGAAAACTTGCTAAAGAAACATTTGCTCAGACCGGTAACAGGAACTAATTTTAAAATCCTTAAGCAAATTTATTGCTGCTATAAACTACTGAATCTTTTATAGTTGTATATAAAATGATTTCTTCTTTGAAACAAATTAAAGTAGCTTGCCTACCTTCAGCAACTTGCCATTACAATAAAAGCAGTCTTTCAGCCAACCCAATTTTACAAAAGCACAATAAAAGAGCAACATTTATTGTTCTTATTGTTCCCCTGCTTAAAATAAGAAGGCAAAATACAGAGTATATAAAATGCAGTCAGTTTATTAGCAAGCATCACCCCAAAATTCTATTCCAAAAAGAATTCAAAATTCTGTGATGTATTCATAAGTTCATGATTTAAAAGAAAAAGCAGAAGCTATTTTTTTTTTTAGCATCCTTAATTATTTCATGTTCTAGAACACAAGAAATTGATCCTGGCACTGCCAGGGCCTTTTGGTACTACAAGGATGAAAGATAATAAACAAATATAAAAATCTAATACTATACATAATGAAATTCCTCAGTCCCTTGAGGGCATTTTGCCAAAAACTTCTACAAAAATATAATCAATGATTTTAATTATGATGAGCATTTTCTGCAGGAGTGCCATGACAAAGACAACATAGCATAGTTTTACTTCAGTGGCACCAGATACATCAGTCTCTGGCTTTGTAATTGCACATGTACAGGAACTACCATTCCGTGTCTCCTCTGGGGCACAACTGTGTGCAAGCACTGGAATTCCATTCAAAACCTGGTTTCAGACAGTATTTCCTCAAACTTCGGAAAGATTCCTTACCTTCAGATTCTAGATACCATTTTTACATTCAGGAAGTCCTATCATCTTTTTCACCAAGTGTTCTTTAAACACAGTAGCTGAATTAGTTTGATCCACAGCTAATGAAGACATTTTGAACAATTATGTAGATTTATAGCTAGATATTTAAAGGCACAACCTAAAGAGGCACTCAGCTGCATTCTAAAAAGTAGTCAAGGACCAATCTAGAGCTAATTGTACATAGATGTAAAAGGCATCACTTTTTATTTTTCTTAGAAAAGTTGTAGGTAAAGAGAAATGAAATGTGAGCAATTCAGATCTGCATGGACTCTGTGAGACTGAAACAGCTACCAGCAAATAATGGTCGGAGACACAGGTGCTGCTGAGTGCTAGGGAGGTGTCTTGGTTTGAGCCAGCAAACTGCCAACTCCCCCACATACAGAGAGAAAAGCCTCTTTCTGCCCACCAAAGAAAGGAAGAAGAGGGGAAAAAAACACCTTCAAACTACATTTGTACTAACACCACATGTATTTTACAGAAAAGGAAAAGAATTAGAAGAAATTACACACTTACACAAGCTAGAATACAGGAAGGCACAATTTCCCCACCCCTCAGCAAACACACAAATTCACAATTTGACCCCAAATCACTTCAGAAGACTCAGTCC